>JAOWBN010231931.1:0-12543 GCA_028565015.1 Pinguicula moranensis
TTCTGAGGCTTCATTCGTATGCGTGGAGTAAGTCGCCGTGTATCCAAGTTTATCTGCTCACGAGGCATCCGAGGTAGGAAGGGGAGACGGAAATGGTGGAGTCCAGTTGCCAAAAATGGAATCTTTCTTACAGGGAAAATTGTAACTGAATCGATTAATTGGAAAGAGCGGATTGTTTTGGAGAGCTTCCGTTTTTTTTACTTCTGATTCTGGATGAAATGAAGCAGAAGTTCATTTCTCTGTGTTTTAGAAATCTGCTTCCAAGCTATCAGAAACATTTTTGTAGAAGTTGTGGTCAAGCAACTCTTTCAAGAAGCTTCTGATATGCTTTTTTTAAGCAGGTGTATAATTTTTTTTCTCAAATAATATGTATTTTTCTGTCAGTATTCACGAACATCTCCAAATTTCTATGATAAGAAATTTTTCGCTGCTTTCTTTACATTTAAATAATTTTTTTAAAAATAAAAACTCCTCAAAATAGTTCTCAGACTAAAGGTTGTGTTTTTCATTTTTTTTTCTATTTTTTAAATTAAACTTTATTATACAACATCCTTATAGTGAATAAACAAAATCAAGCATATCCAGTAAATCTCGCACATAAACAAAGTATGGGGAGAGTCAGATATACTCAGTCATATCCCTATCTCAAAAGAGATAAGGATACTATTTTCAAATATTCTTACCCCATCTTCAAAAGAGATGCTATTCTTATAGTGAATATCAACACAACTTTGTATGTCCAGGTCCTAGCATAACTATTTTGACTTTCGGCTGTCAAAACGTAATCCATTCATGTGATTGTAAGATTTATATAGATAACGGAAATAATGGAAAGCACAAGACATCTTCTAGATTTTTTCATTTTCTACGATACAGTTGTAACATATCTTGTTCATAGAGTCATACTTGGTCACAATGGCTCCATTTCTCACTTAAAAAAAAATCTCCTGATTCTAACTATTTTCCAATGATGCACTCTGCACGCACCTCACCCACCACCGCCGGACATCCGATGATGGTGGAACCACCGCCACCCTCTGACCCAATCACCCTCTTCCGGCTGGGAAAACTCCACCTCCGCCACGGGCAAATCTGACGCCGCTAGAAATCTCTCGAGCAGGGCGACATAATTGGATTGACCCGTACTCTGTGGGAGGAGTGAGTGACTTTCTACCTCACAAAAAACCAGCAGACTAGAAGGATGACGAGATGAGGTTTGCCTTCGCTGCACTAGGCGAGGTATCAACCATACACACGACAAAAAAGATGGATAAAGCCGGAAAGCGTTTCGGCTTCGTCAGGTTCAAAACCATTGTGGATTCGATCGACAGAACCATGCTCATGCTTAACTCGTTGATGGATGAGGAGATAACTCTGAGGGCGAGCGTGGTAAAATACCATAAGAGAGCAACTTCGGTGCGCCGAAACACAACTCAACGAAGAACAATGGTTGAACTGATTGCTAAAGCCTCAGAACCGGTTCAAATTGAATCTGAGCCTACTCCGGAGGAGATGAAATGGCTTGAGTGGTGCCTGGTGGCCATGCTGCAAGGGATATCCCGAGATAAAATAGCCCGTGAGATCCAGGGTAATCGGAATCTGGCACATATTAAGATCTCTTTCCTCCAAGGAGCTTAGATCCTGATCTAGACTACATCGGAGTTGGAGATGCGAGCCTTTCAGGAAGCGGAGGCCAAGTGGCAAGATCTAGGGCTTATTGACATCTGCCAATGGCCCCCTACACGGTAGCTCACCAAAATGATAGGTGGTTGCGTCTTTCCAGCATCCCGGTGCAATGTTGGACCCATTGGATCTTTAGAGCGCTGGTAGAACCTATTGGGCAGTTACTGCAAGTGGAAAATGAACGAGGGGAGATTCAGGACTATGAATCAACGCGGTGTTTGATACGGAAACACAACCCGAGCTCAGTGGCGTCTCCCATCACATTGGTAACTATGGTTGGTAATTACCCGATTTAGGTGCGCGAGGAACCAAGGACCAGAGCCTCTGTTCGCCTGAGGAATGAAAGTGATAAGAGTCCTTTCAGCTGATTAGGCCAAGCCAGCAAGCAGTCATACTTGGGAAGGAGCTATTGGCAGAGATTACCTCAGTAGCAATAGAGAACACGATTGTAAATTCAATAAACTGGGAGTCTGTTGTGCAGTCCCCGAAGGCACTATCCTGTCCAATGCAAAGTTCCTTGGATATTAACGAGGATGCAATGACCCAGAAGGAACAACCTTCTGATCTATTTCCTATGGGGCAAAAGCTGGATAAGATGATCTTTAAATATGCCAAGAATATTAGAAACAAGGAAGTTAAGATGGATACCAAGAGGTCACAAACAGGGACAGGGTAGGATTGGCGGATCCTAACCTTTGGAACATTCAACAACCTGATATGGGAGCGGACAATGTGGCAGAGTCTGATCTTTGGCAAATCCAGCAACTAGACAGGAATACAGAGGGTAGTAATGACAGATTTTGGTGTTTAATGGACTCTGATAAGGAACCAGACAAACTGGAATCTAAGGGAGAACTGCTTGCCACAAAAACAGTTGCTAGTGGAAAACTGTATGATTCTGATCCAGTTAATGTCTTTAAAGGGTATAAAGGATCCCCCAAGTCTCTGCGCAGGTCAGGAAGGATATCCAAACTTCTCAAGCTCTACAAAAACTAAGCAGGGTAGAGGTAAAACCAACTGACTAAGAGAACAACAATTCTGGTCTATATTTGAGTCATAGCTGGAGAAATTCTAATCTGGAATAGTAGAGGCTTAAGGAGAGCCAAACCACACCTGAAACAAATGAGTAAGGAACCTTTCAGTTGGATTTCTAGCAATCGCAGAACCTTTCCAGCCATATAACATGATAAATAGGCTATCCCCCTCACTCAGACTACCTTGCACATCATCCAATGCTAACCATCAAGGGAAGCTTTGGGTATTATGGAGGGAGGAAGGCTCGTTTCAAATTCTGTGCAACCGTGAACAGGCAATCACAAGTAAGTCTTGTCAGATTGATGTTATTGTAACATTTGTCTATGCCAAATGTTCTGCAACCAGGAGAAGAGACCTTTGGCTACACCTAGAACAAATCATCCCTATAGGATTGCCATGGATAGTTTTTGGGGATTTTAATGTCCTTAGATCAAATAGAGAAATGAGGGAAAGGGCTCACAGAGAAGTGTTGCCTATGCTGGAATTCAACCAAAGCATCAATAACTGTGCTTTAATGAATCTTAAGCTTAATGGTTGGCAATACTCCTGGTGCGATGGGCACTCTGGTCTGCAAAGATCATGGGCTCATCTCGATAGTGCTTTAGTGAATGTTGAATTCTTACACTGGCAACCCAGAAGCTATTGAAAATTGCTTCACCGAGAGAATTCAGATCACAGTCCAGTTTTGCTTAAGCTAAATGAGCAAAGAGATCACTATGGTCACAAACAGTTTAGATTCCTGGAGATGTGGACGACCTCTAAGTCATTTGACCACCTAGTGAGTAAAACCTGGGCCTCACAAACTAGCACCACTGGTTTACTGCTACTAGGGCAGAAACTTAAAAGAACGAGGGCCGCCCTTAGAACGTGGAATAAGGATACTTTTGGTAGGACTGAGACACATATCTTGACTCTTGAGACATAAGTGGAATCACTAGAAATGGAGCTATAGCATCATCACTCAGAAAGTATTGAAGTTGCATACCTTATGAAGAAAACATAACTTGCCACTTGGGAACTTAGAGAATTGAGTTACTCGGAACAGATTTCGAAGAAAGCTTGGCTGAAAGATGGTGATGAAATATAGCTCTCTTCCATTCTGCCATTAAAATGAAGCAGAACAAGAAATACATCTCTCAGATGAAGCTGCATGATGGCAGAGAGTTGGAAGGACAAAAACTGATCCATGAAGAGGCTATCAAGTTCTTTGAGCTGCTACTGTCCAGCCAACAACCTGGCAGCCTACCTGCAGATGGAGAGCTACTGGATCTGTTCGCTCAGAAACTGTCTGATGAGGGGAATAGCCTTATTCTAGCATTGCCCGATGAGACTGAAGTTAAAGCAACATTGTGGTCAATCCCCAGCACTAGCTCTCCGAGCCCTGATGGCTTTGGATCTAGTTTCTTTAAGAGTACCTAGAAAATTATAGGCCATGATCTGACTGAGGCTGTAAGAGATTTCTTTGTGGGTGCTGCACTGCCCAGAATGTTTTCTTCAAACATTATTACTCTGATTCCCAAGGTAGATCATCCTGATTCCTTTGATAGATTCAGGCCAATCATCCTCAGTACTGTTGTACAAGGTCACAACTAAGGTACTAGTTGCTAGATTGAATATGTTTATGCCACAGCTGGTTAGTGAAGAGCAGGGTACCCTTCTAACTGGCTGCAACATCTTTGAGAATACTAACCTGGCTCAAGAAATGGTTCATTCTCTGCATAGGAAACTACAGGCAGGAAATATAGGGTTGGGAAAATGGTGTTCAAAATTTAGAATTTCCGAATTCTGAACATCACCGAATTTTGATCTCAAAATACAATTCAAAAATTCAGATCGGATTCGAAAACTGTGTACTGCTTCCAAATTCAATTCGAATCGGATCGAACATTAGTGTTCAAAATTTGGAATTTTTTGAATTTCATTTTTTAAGGGTTTAGATGAAACGTCGCTGTTTCATCAGATGAAACCTCGCTTATTCTATTTAACAAAACATTAAACACTTATTACTAATTTCTCATTTCTCTTCAGTCTTCTCTCTCGTGCGGATTGTACAGAAGCACTGAAGCAGAACGATTCAAAATTTTGAAGGTTGAAGGTTGCAGAAAGTTGAAGTTGAAGGTTTCTTCATTCTTGCATAAGCAGAACAAAACGAACGGCCGCTGAACAAACTGTTGTCATCTTCTTCTATTCATCTTCAGTTCACTCTTCACTCTTCAACTTCATCCCAAGCTTGTGTGGAAATTGTATATTTTTTCTGACGGTACTTCAATTTTGATTCAATTTGTTTGTTTAAGATGCAATTTTGATTTGATTGTTTGCGTGATTTAGGGTTATGCAATTTTGTTTTTCTAGTGGTACTTCAATTTCGATTCAATTTGCTTGTTGAAGATGTAATTTCGATTTGTTTGTTTGTGTTTAGGGTTTAGGATTACTATTGAATATGAGCTTAGCTTGTTTGTGTGATCTGGGATTTGGCCAAATTCTGAATGCCCAAGCCTAAGGAAATATGATGCTCAAGATGGATATGGCTAAGGCTTTTGGGATAAACTGGCGGTTTCTGGAACAGGTGCTGCAGGCCAAAGGATTTAGTGAAATTCTGATATTAAACTGATCATGAATTGCATCTATGGGCAATGGTTTTCAGTGCATCTCAATGGATTCTCTTTGGGATTTTTCCAGTCTGGCCAGGGACTGAGGCAAGAGCATCCCTTATCCCCTTACCTCTTCATTCTGGTGCAGGACGCCTTGTCACAGACTCTACACAGAATTCAGCAATGGTGTCATTATTGCATTCCATCACCTAGTAGGTGCTCCTTCAATTTCCCACCTAATGTACACTGGTGATGTTCTTCTTTTTTCAGATGGTGATAACAGATCCATCAAGAATATGGTCAAGGTTCTGGATAGATATTGCAGCTGGTCAAGACAACACCTATGCAGAGAAAAGTTTGCACTGTTTAATAGAATCCAACAACTCACTAGTTTTTGGGAAGGAGTGTATCCTATGATATATCTTAGAGTCCCCTTGTGCTTTGATCTGTTCACCAGGCAAGACTTGGAGCCATTGATAGGGAAGATCAGGAAAAGATTGCCAGGGTGGTAGGGAAAACTTATGACACAAGGAGGCCGCCTAATTATAATCAAGCACGTGATGACTAGCCTACCTATTACATCATGGCTAGTCTCAAGTTACCCCATGGGCTATGAAAGAAATCAGGAAACTCATGGCAAACGTTTTGAGAGGAGGGGTACGGAGGGAAGGAAAAAATTGCATTTGATGAGATGTCCAAAGCTGTGTAAGCTTGTCAGTGAAGGGGGACTTGGTGTGCGTGATCTTGCTGAGGTCCAAAAGGCGCTAGGGATGAAGCTATGCTTCAACTTGCTGGTGGGAAGTAGTTTGTGGCAGAGATTCTTCATAGCAAAGTACACCGGATTGGAGCAACTAATGTAGAGGCAAACAAAACCAACAGATTCTAGACTTTGGGAACACATGATGGATGTGAGGCATGAGGTGCTGGAAAATGTTTTGATCATACTCCGCAAAGGGAACTTCACTTTTGGTAAACCTGGCTTTTATAGTTGATCAGATTTGTGACAGCCATGCTAGAATTGTGGATTTCACTCAAAATAATGAATGGAACTCAAAAAGATTGCTGGAAATAGTAGGGAAAGACCATACTAATGCAATCCTAAACTTATCTCCACCATGTCTTGAGGCAGGTGAGGACGTACTCATTTGGAAGTGTGAAGAGAATTGCTTGTTCTTAGTTAATGCCTGGGAAGCAATTAGAGACGAAGTTGTTGCAACTTATATGAAGAAGTTCTTTTGGCACAAGTTTCTCCCCGCGAAAGTCAACCTCTGTTCTTGGAAAGCTTGGCATGGGTGTCTGTCAATGGATGACAACATAACTAGCAGGGGCATCCAGTTAGTTTCAAGCTTCCAGTGTTGCAGGGAACGTTTTCAAGAGACATTTGACCATGTGTTATCTGACTCTCCTCTAGCAGACAGCCTCCAGACTAGAGCTGCGTACCTTATGAGGATCAGCTTTGTAGAGAACATCGGATGGAAAGCAAGGATCACACAGTGGCAATTGATCACCAAAAAAGTAGGGATTTGTGGTTTTATTTCACCTATCATCCCTCCACTACTAACACGGTATCTATGGCTGCGCAGGTGCAATGCAAGATTTGAAGGAACATACCAGAATGTGGAGCAAACTTGGAGGCAGGTTATTTCTACTATACATTCTCTAGCATCACTAACTCGGCTCACTTTCAAACTACAGATACATGATGAGCAATTGAGGTAGCACCTCAACATATGTATAAGGTTCAGACCTCAGGAGAGCTTCCGGATTGTGCGTTGGGAAAAGCCTTTGTTATTGTAGATCAAACTGAACACGGATGGTAGCTATGTTGGCAATCCGAGCACTGTGGGTGGTGGTGGCATTATAAGGGATGACAGAGGTGACTACCTTGTTGCATATTCAGTGCATCTGGGTGAAGGCTTGAACAATGGTGCAGAGTTACAAGCAGTAACTAAAGGGTTGAAGCTATGCCATTTGAAAGGGTAGCGCAATGTGATTCTAGAGACTGACTCGCAGCTACTAGTGAACTGGATCAAGTCAGACTCATGCGCCCTATGGTACCTCTTGGACTACTAGAGTGCATTCAAAGTCCAGACACAGGCACATGGATTGAGACTAATAGTAAGGCACACATTCAGAGAAGGAAATTTTATTGCAGACCTCTTAGCAACAGGCTACGTCAGGAGTTTCCAATTTCTACTGGTGCAAGGAGACCTACCATGGTTGGCAAAGGGGATGCTACGTCTAGAGAAACAAGGAATACCTAATATTAGGTTCTGCTAAAGCCTTAAGGGTAGTTAGGACTCATCCCCCTCTCATCTGCAAGCGGGGGGAACTATTTTTGATGGGTGAGGATCGCTTATGGCCTGCCCTTTTGTAAAGGTTTTGGCTGTCACCTCAAGAGAGACATATGAATAAAGTGATGGAATTTCATATAAAAAATATCTTGATCATAGAGCAAAACCTCACGACCAGTGCCAACTCCCGTAGCCAATCTTCAATGGAGTAGGGGTTTGTCCATCCCTGGGCGGCCGACGACCATAGCCAAGCATTAATTTTGGCTCTCTCCGGCAAGTTAGTTAACTTCAGTCCCTTTAATTTTTGTGAAAATTCTTTGATGCGTAGCTTCCAAATTTCCAATACTTGAGCCATCCCTAAATTCATCTAGAGCTTCTTACTGGCAGCATTCTTGTTGAGATTTTCATGTTTATGCATATTTGTTATTGGATCTCTGTGAAAATGAGTTGGATACCAATCCACCCATAGAGTTCTTTCCATACTTGCCATGCAATCATGCAAGGGTATGTTTGGTACAGGGTAGATAGCCAGATTATGTGGGATAATCGAGGGTTATCCTACTATACTCATTATTTGGTATCCACGCACTAATTATCCCGCGGCCCATGATAACAAGTTGCTAACTCCTAGAACTTCGTCCACCCAAAATTTTCGTTGTCCGCTTTTGTCCCTCTATTTGAATTATTGAAATACCCCTGTATTTCAAACATTTTACACCAAAACTTTGTATAAATAGCTGAAATCAACCCTCATCCTTACCATTCATCCAATTTTCAACGTGAACTTTCGGAGCACGGTAGGGTTCATGTTATGCCATTGTGTCGATTTCTACCAGGCAACGACAATCCGACAAGTCCTCCACATCCAACATCATTTGTAATCGCATCCTAGCTAACTTTTTCTGTCACCTCCTTATTTGAGATCAAATTGCGTTTCAATTAGGCGATTAGGGTTCATGTTCGCAATTGGGCATTTTTTCTGCGCTTTCATGTACAAATTGTTTTTAGCTTAAATTACTGTATCCCAACATATTTTGACATCCTAATTCTGTATTACCGTATTGTTGGACAGTAATGTAGATGGGCTTTGACTGATTTTGTAAGTTTGCTTTGACTGATTATTTTAGATTACCACATCCCAACATATTTTGACTTCCTAATTGGGCGTTTAGATTAAGGTTTTCTTTGAGTGATTTGTTGTGTTTTGTGTTTTTAAAGTCTTCCTCAATTCTATAGTTGCCTATTGTTATTAGATTAGGGTTTTCTTTGACTGATTTGTTGGTTTTTTTTTGTGTTTCAATGGCTTCCTTAATTTTGTAGTAGCATACTATTCATAGATTAGGGTTTGGTTTGACTAATTTGTTGGTTTTTTTATATTTCAACGGCTTCTTTAATTATGTAATAGCATACTATTCATAGATTAGGGTTTGGTTTGACAGATTTGTTGTGTTATGTGTTTATTCTATGCAAAGATGATTGCATTGCTTGTTGACTGATATAGTTATTCTTAGTCCAATACAGGTTACATTTTTTTGGATTAGGGTATAATTGCTAGTGATTCATACCCTAAACTTATTAGTATAAATCTTCTACGATGAACTTGTTGCTTGTAGCAACACTGTTTGACCAAGACTGTTCCTTCTTGCACTTCTTACTATCCTTGCATTAGAGAGGAACCCGAACCATGCCACATGGTGGCGTAAGCGTAAGCGTGATGCACCTACCAAACACTTGATTCTTGACAAGATTTATGAAGGATTAGCTTTCCTATAACGAATTACTTAAGAGTCAAACAGGGAATGCTTCAAAAACTTGAGGACGTCCCACGTAGCTTTCTTAAAACTATGTAGAACCTTGAAGGAGGACTATGGTATGAAAGACGATCAGTACGTGTTAGTGGTTGAGAAGGTTGCAATCTTCCTGCGCACCATCACCGCCAAAAAATAGGTTCTTACATACAGAGTATTCAGACCATCAGTCAAGCATTCCACCAGGTGCTACACGTTGTGCTCAAATAGCGGGGTAGTTTACTTGTACATCATGTTCCAATAGATGGCACATGTGCTGTTAAGAGATGGAAATGCTTTCAGAAGTATTGACTTATTTCAGTGTCATCTACGTTGTTGCATTCACATTTCACAATGTTCTTTAACTTGTAGGGCTGCGTGGGGGCATTGGACAACACCTATGTACTGGTGCACATTCAAGTGTAAGACCAACCACGTTTCTGGACAAGGAAATGGTATTTGGTAACAAATTTTCTTGGAGTTTGTGACACTCAAGGGCGGTTTATCTACATGCTTGTTGATTGGGAGGGTTTAGCTGCAGATGGTTGTGTGCTGCGGAATGCACTAACCTGTCCAAATGGCCTTAGGGTCTAAAATGGTATGTCAACTATAGTGTTTCTGTCTTAATTGGCCGCTGCAGAGTTCTAAAATATGCCTTAATTGATCAGTGTAGGAACGTATTACTTGTGTGATAGTGGATATATGCATTGCGAGGGTTTTCTCACTCCGTATAGGCAAACAAGGTATCATCTTCAAGAATGGGCAATGAAAATAGAAGACCAGAAAACTACAAAGAGTTATTCAACCTCTGTCACTCAGCAACCTGCAACGTTATAGAAATGGCATTTGACATTTTGAAGAAGTGTTTCACGATTTTAAGGAACCCCAATTTCTATCAGATTAATACACTATCCGACATTATATTAGTCTACAGTCTGTTGCACAACTTTGTAATCAACGTGACACCTTCTGACCCATTATTAGAGCTTGCATCTGCCCGCGCGACTAGACTTGAGGAGTGTAGACGAGCTACAAATGTTGTTGTAAAGGATCACGTTCTAACCCAAAATTTGTCTTCATTGTGGAACCAGTTTAGGAACAATCTAGCTAATGGCCTTTGGGATACATAAACTTCACAACGGACACGATGAACCCTATTTACATTTTTTTGCTATTGTGACTATTTACATTTGTGACTGTTTACAATTGTTTGCTTATGCTTGTCTGAACAAGCTGAAAAATAGCATTTTACATTTAATTCAAACACTATGATGATGTTGTAACACCATAGAACCTTTGCTGTTTACATTTGTTTGCTTATGTTGTTCTGTGTAGGAGCTTAAACATGGATGCAGATAGCCATGTTGATGACAGGGATGATGTCACCTTCGAGAGGGCCAAAGAACCAACATTACTGTCTAGTAGGACGAAGTTCGGTATCACCGCACCTTATAAGAGGCCGGGAACTAACACAGAAGCAACAGTGAAGAAGATCAAGGTGGAAGCATCGTCGGAGGCAGTCAACAACAAGAAAGTTTATTTGAATCCGGACTAGGAGATGACCTTACTAAATGCTCTGAAGTAGCTTGCTCTCGAAGGCTGGAAGGTGGGATAAGGATGGAAGAGGGGAACACACTATAAAGTTGCTGCTAATGTCAGATCTTTGGTGGTAGGGAACACTGCCAAGACCGTGGAAAACAAAATGCATAATTGGGGTAAGCAGTACCGTTTGTTAAACAAATTCACGAAACTGAGTGGGGTGGCGGTTGATTCAGAGACATATGCTATAGTTGTGGGTCGAGCACACAGGTAACATCAGTGATGTTTATTTATTTGTATTCATTTTATTTGTGTGTATGCATTAAATCTATTTAGTACCAAACCTTTAAATATGCATTCTTTTTATGCTAATGTCAAGGTGAACAGCAAGTACATGGCTCTCAGAGGTAAAACCTTCCCGTACTATGATTTGTGATGTGAGTTGTTTGGATAGTACCGGGCCACAGGGTCAGGGGCTAGAGACCATGTTATGGCAGAAAAGAAAAGTACTTCGACACCGGCCGAGCTCTATGAAATAATTGATGACTTTGAATTACAGATAGACGACTCAGTCGAGCCCAAGGCAACATGTGTTGACGATAAAATCCATTCACTAGCAGACGATGAAACTAGTATCAGCCGGGGAAAGCGTAAGAATCCAATCACCACAAGTCAGACAAGCATCATCTGTAAGGCAGGAGAGACACTCTCCAATCTGGATATAGTATTCGCAAAAGCAAAACGTATGTTTGCCAAGCAAGAGAAAATTATGGAAGAAGAGTCCAAAATGCAGAAGACAACAAAGTTGATGAATCACCTATAGGAATATGAAGATCTCAGCTTGGAGAACAGGTTGCACCTTGTAGATCACCTGCTTAATCATGAAAGCCCGTATTACTATTGGACCAGTTTAGATACAAAGGGTAGGGCTGAATTGATCACGCTTTTTTGCGAAGGAAGCTAAACTAGGTTGATGCATGCTTCGGATGTCCCAAGTGAATTATATGTTATTTAGCTATCTTGGGATTAATTTTGACTATCAGATTGACTGCATTTAGTTTTTTGCTTTTGGTTGACCGTTGTTAGAAGTGTTGGTTTATGATGCTTAGTTGTGTTTCCTTGATGGACATTTTATCTTATGGAAAATTTTGTTGACAACTTTTTGTTGGAACATAAGGCAAAAAATTGGGAATTTCATTGTTTGCTCATGGTTGTTTAATGAGAATTTTGTTCTTGATAATTCAGGATTGAGTTTCTTCATATGGGGATTTTGTCAAAAATATAATTTTCTGTAATTATGTCATCCACCATAAACTATTGATTCCAGAACTCACCAATAATGGATTCTGTAATTTTAGGGAGCAATGAATCTAATAAGAAATGATTGATTCCAGAATTCATTGTGGCCCAAAGACTATGCCAAAGGAAGCATGGTTGATGGTTGTGGAAACATCTTTAAGATCTTGAAAGTAGTCTCTTCTTCAATATGTCTAGATGTCTACCCTCTATAGTAGTCCACACCACCACAACCCTTAATAGCTTATACAACCTTTTGTACAACTTATATGTGTGTTTTTGGAGTGCTAGCTCCACATTTGAAGTCTAAGAAGATGA
>JAOWBN010231942.1:0-12542 GCA_028565015.1 Pinguicula moranensis
CTGATGAACTTCCGTTTGATGCAGGTTTGGATTTGAAAACAAATCCTTTTCAAGAGGGGGAGAATGATGCAACCCAAGTTGCACCCAAGTTGAAACAAGAAGGACACGACCCCAAGGATGGAAAGGATGATCCCATGATATCCATTGAAGATGGAAATGAACTTGAGAAGACCATGAAGCCCGCTAAATAACACGATCCACCAATTATGTCCGATGGGCCCGACACAAGGATGAAGGCTAAGAATTTCTAGGAGGCTATAAATGGAAAGCTCAAAGAAATGTGGGATAAAAATATGACATTTGGAATATTTGAACAGCACAGCCCAAAAATGTCAAATGGGCCCCCACGTCCCAATTGAGAAGACCCCGCCCAAAAATGTCTAGCCCTAGAGGGGAAGTCCAAGGCCCAATCCATCATGAATAAAGAGCTAAAAACGTGGAGGAAAGAGAGGGAGGAAAGAGAAAATTGGAAAAAAAGAAAAGTTCTTACAATTTAAGTATTTTGTCTCATTAGCTAAGGAAAGGTGTTTCCTACACAACCAACACTCCTTTGTCTATTCAAGAAGCTTCCTTACAAGACCAAGACTCCAAAGGAAGGGAGAAAACGCGTGGCCCAACTTTCCTTCATAGCCTAGGACATGTTTTTAGTCAAATTTTTAGCTTTAATTACTTTGCTAGTTACTTTAAAATTTTCTTCTTATTTTTGCACGAAATTTAGGACTAGTTATGCCCGTATAAAGGCCTTGACATCCTTTGTATTAGACACAAGTTTAATGATTGAATTTTGTGAGAAGTATTCTCTTTTGGTTTTTAAAACCTTCTTCGATTTATCTTTCTTTTTGTTGAGTTAGATAGCATCGTATTTGGGACTTATCATTCGATTCTTGGTTGGTATCATCTAATACCTTCAGGGGGTTGTTTGTGGCGTCTCGTTCAACAAAATCCGTGACTTTTGTTGGGTGACACAAATCGTGTTCATCAGGCATAAGGAACAACAAATTCGTCCCTCTTCTTTTCTTGAAGTATCGATCGTTTGTGGAATATTGACACAAGTTCGTCAAGGGTTCACATCAAAGTCTACCTTCAGCAGGACTACCCCTTTTCTTAGATTTTTTTACCGTGTGGATCAACTTGTTGGCAACTAAGATACCATAAGGATTTGACGACCTCTAACGAAGGCTGGTTGGTTCTTGGAGATGATTTTGGGCATTATTTCCTTCAGTATGTTTGCCAACAATTTGGATAGAACCTTGTAATCACAACCAACCAACAAGATAGGTCTGTAATGGTCTAAGTGCACAGGGCTTGGCAGCTTGGGAACTAGTGTGATGAATGTAGAATTGAGGCCTTTTGAAAGTCCGCTAGTTTTGTCGAATTCCTGAATGAATGAGATGAAGTCTTTTTTTCAGAATATCCCAATGACTCAGTATGAAGAAGAAGTTATAGCCATTAGAACCCGGGCTCTTGTTAGCTGCATAATTCCATACTATTGTTCTTGTTTCATCTTCAGGGAATTCAGCAGTTAAGAAAGCATTGTCAGCAGCGGAGACATATGCATTCGGTTGAAGTTCTAGTGAAGGTCTGCTCCACTGCTCAGCACTAAATTGTGTAGCAAAATGATTAGTAACTCCTGCTTTAACCTCTCTCACTCCTATCCAAGCACCGTTCAAGGACATGCCACATATGTGATTTACTCTTCGCTTCGCATTGATTTTGGCTTGGAAGAATTTGTTGTTACCATCACCTTCTTTGATCCAATTAGCCCTTGCTTTTTGCATTAACAAATATTCTTTATTTTTTAATCCTTCCTGCAGTTGGTCCTAAACTAGGTGCCTCAGTAATGAATCCTTGCTCAGCGAGATCATCAAGCTCTTTAAGTTGAATCTTCAGTTCATAGATTCTTCTGTCCACTTGACCCAATCTATTTTTATTCCATTCGCTTAATTTCATCCTCATCAAACGGAGCTTTTCATGTAGTGCATAGCCCTCCACGTGCAGACCATTAAGCTCTAACAAAGTCTTCAAAACCAATATCTGAATTCCAACAGTTCATTCTTACAACTTTGGGTCCCCAGTTGAGTGACTCCTCCTTCAAAAGGATAGGTCTGTGGTCAGAGGATACTTGCTCCAGCCCATACTGCAGTAGATCTGGCCAATTCTGCAGCCAAGAAGCAAACAACAAAAATTGACCTAGTCTGCTGCAACAGTTGCCTCCTCTGAATATACATGTGTACCAATGCCTTTGGAGTGGTAGATCTACCAAGTATGCTCCAAGAATAAACTGATTAAACTCACTTAGTTCTGAGAGGGGCAGAGGGGCCGTATATAGCCGTTCATAAGAACTTCTGATTGAGTTAAAATCCCCTGCTAAACACCAGTAGACTTCCTGATCACTAGAGACTATAGCTTCCAGTCGTGCCCACAATTCTCTCTTGCCTCTGAGTTGATTTGGGGAATAAATATTCAAGATTTTCACTGGGACAACATTCACTCCCTATTTTCCTTCGATACAAAGGAGACCATTCTTTGTCCAATTGTTGGTTACCTGCAAGATCGATCTTTGTCAGATGCATAGAAGACCCCCGACACTGCCATTAGCTACAGAGTGGCTCCACTAAAAGTCCTCATTGGGCCACAAAGCTTGACATCGCCATCTAGTTAGAGTTGAGAGCTTTGATTCTTGAACACATAGTATATCCACGTTTTAAGTTCTGACTAGACTCTTGGCTTAGTTCTTTTATGAGCTACACCGAGACCTTGGACGTTATAAGATAGAATGTGCATCGGATGGGAAAATGCCTTTTACTGGAATCAAATTGCTTCTGCGCTTCATATACAACATTGTCTCTCTCATTCATACGGTCCATACGAGATACCAAATGAGGTCTAGACGAGTTAGGCGATATTCTGAGATCTATTGCCAAGTTAACCACATCTTTAGATTGCTGCTCAATGTGTCATCAATTTCCCCTAACAGTTCCACCAATTTTCTCACCAGAGAGTTCTGGATACGGCAGATATGCTCTCGAAGTTTAAGCATAGAATCTAGGGGGAACTGAGGGAAGATAAGGTTCACCCTTTTTAGTAGCTAGGGAGTATGGGGACATTGTCAGATAAAACATAATACCGAATGGATCCGAGTTCTGCAAAAATGATTCCATAGGGATAGGATTAACTGCTAATTCCAGTTGGGTTGATGAGTGCTCTGTCTTATCCACTTTCTCGGAGACTAAGGTTGCAAGAATGGAATTGGGCCTAGAGCCCAACTTTGCATGTTGGCTGGATAAAAAGGGCCGTCCTTGCCTGTTTGGGCCATATGTCGATGGGATAATTGTATAATTCCTTCCACATCAGCGGGCCTCAGAAGTGGACTTTCTTCTAAGTTATGTTGCCCCGACTTGAGATCCGTACAACTTACTTCACAACAATCTTCTAGCAGATATTCTACCACAGGGTCTAGAGGATACTGGTCAAGGTTTATAACACAATTTGGTGAGAAATTGACCTGCTTTGGGCGCCACATACGTCGAATAATCAAAGTTATCATCGCTTTTGGGTAGGTCTGCACATAATTGTTCCACATGCAATGTCGATGCCGAAATCTCTGTCACCATGGAATTAAGGGAGACCTATTTCCCTTTTGATTTCAAATTGCTTTGTAACCGAGGCCATTCCTCTTCCAATTGTTGCCATAATTTACTGAGGTGCTTCCCACCAGTTCCAGACAACCGTTTGCCCAACAGTAGGTAGGAGAAAGGTTGTTCTTCAACTAGATGAATAAAGAATTTTTCCTCGCCTGTATCCACCTCCAAAGTTCGATTTATTAGCTTATTTGAGCTCATTAGAACATGGATGCGATCATACTGCATATTTGAATGTTGAATCATTTTGTCATCTACTGCAATTAGTGTTCCCACTTGTGCTGCAATCTCTACGAAAAAACTCTCGTACCAACAATAAAGAAGAGTCCCCCTTACCTAAATCAATGCAAGGCAAGCTAGTCGACCATTTATCAATCGCCAAGGGCATAGGGATTGCAAACAGAGACTACAGAAAGTGTTGAAATCTGTCATTAGACGTGCTTGATCATCCAGGGTTTTGAATTTTAACAAGACCTCACTGCCTTCCAAAACGAATCACTGAAAGTCCCTCATAGCCCGATTCTAATAGGATACCATTTAGACTGGTGATATCCAACAGGGGGACGATATGCCAATTAGACAATGTGACAGCCACGATGTGGCTTGAGGATTCAGCGTACATTTCATCACAAAAGTTTCAGTAACATTTGGTGCTAGGAGGGGGCCTTTTGGTTCTCTTGCCCCTCAGGCAGACCCAATTGAACCGGAGAAAACCCACCACATTTCATCCCACTACCAGAAAGGTGGGAAATTTGTGAAATGATAGGAAACAGATCCTGCACATAAACGTCGAATAAATTCAGGCGGGGGCCTTCTGTTCATAGTCAGAGACTGAGCATTTAAGGCCTTCTATCCACCCCCTTTGACAGGGGTCCAGTCACTTGTTGTCGCGTCAGTGTTGTTCGCTTTGTTGAGAGGCCCTTGGCCACCTTGAGCATTTCCTTCGCGCGATTGAGATCCATCAACATCAACAGGTGTGGTGGTAGATGAAGAAGCCATGGTCAGACCTTTAGATAAATGGAGGAGAGTATTTATGAGAGGAACATTTTTTTACGTCATCTTATATCTCATAACTGAAAAGGTTTTCAATGGGTTTGAAATCATTCTAAGGTGGCATCAATGATGAAACCAAGAAAAAATCTTATATAAACTATTGCAAAGGGTCGAGATTATATTTAATAATCTCTTGATTTCACCATACAACTTCTAGAGATAGGGAATTACACAAATGCAAGTGTGCAAACTGTTTTGTTTTCCAAAATGGTTCTCCTAAACATTTAAAGTAAGCTCCTTATAGAAAACTTGTTCCAAGTATATTGGTATTTCTTCTTCAAACAAGTTGGAAAGATGCCCCACTTGTGGGGACGGTCGTTATTTCTTATACTATGTCGGCGGCTTTGTATCGGAGGTTTTGTCAGGCTTGGTCGTTTCGTCCGGGATGCATATGTCGAGCTTCAAACAGACTTCACTTTTATCGCTTCAAACATATTTTAGTTTTATCCGAGGAGATTTATCCTATGTCACCTAACCTCATCCTCCTTGAGGTCCTTATTCAATTAATGATTTTGAGCAATAACAAATTTGGGGGAAAGCAAATTTATGGGTTGACCAAAACTAATTTTGAAATAAAAATTACATTTAAAAATGTGTATTTATTTTTAAATTGAAACTCAATCTAGAATTTTATTTTATTTTATAAAATATGGGGGACCATGGCCCCCACATTTCCCCCTTGCCCCTACTTTTGTGCGTAGGTCTGATGAGGTAGGATGCACGTCTATTTTTATAAGGTTTGGCCCACATCTCATAAAGGAAGTTATTTCTCAAAAAATTAAAAAATATTCTTGTTCTAGGTTATAAGCTAATTTTCAAAGAAATATTATAAACAACAACTTAATCATTGATATAAATTATTCCGTAAGCTTCATGACTAAGACTCTCTTTAGTGTCACTTTATCAATCATCTTATTAGGTTATTTTGCATTATTTAATCAGATAAGACGGTTTGACTAAATAAGATTATTTTGTTAACATTACGTTTTACATTCTAAGGTGACTGGAAAAATAATTTTCTTAAGAGACCTTATTAAAAAAATAAGTCATTGTATTAATCTTCAGTCACCTCAACAGTTTTCAGTCACTCAATTTTCGATCATCTTATCAATCCGATTTGTTAAACATAACTTAACTTCTTTTCTTTTCTTTTTTAAGTTTCGACATAATTTAACCCCTACTTATAAGAAAAACTAAATTTCACCATCTACAAAAGTATATTGATTTAACATATTATAGCCTAATCCAAAAGAATCTTATGGTTTAATAATCCAAGAAGAATGTTATGAGCTTTTCAATTAAGCCATTCTCTCTTTTTAACTGTTTTGCAACTGAATAGGTATAAGTTGGCCCAATTTATAGGTAATGGCCCAATAAAATTGGTTTGACCTGATTGTAATTCTTCCCAGTCTTTTTATCGAAAAATGATATAGCGCACGAATTTGAATGTGTACGAATGCACGAAACTCGATGAAATGACCGTTTTGTCCTCGTATTAAACACTGGCACGGAGTTCAACACGAGGACAAATGGTCATTTCATCGGTTTCGTGCGTTCGTGCGCGTTCAAATTCGTGCGCTATATTATTTCTACTTTTTATCTACATATATTTATTGCCACATTAAATAACGAGAATGATAAGTGGAATCCTCGATTCAAAAAAATATTTTATCTTAAATCTCATAATAAATCATATTCAGATAATTCATCTATTTCATATTTGGTTTACATTTCATTAAGGACATCACATGTATTGTACTATTGGAGCAAGTAACAATCCGTGCAAGGCTTTGAATATTTGGACAGCTGAAAAGCATTTTATTGATGTTTATTGATATTGAGTTGTTACAAGTCATAGCATTTAAACACACATATACATTTATAGATGTTTTGCTTTTTGTCTAGAAGTCTCCTAAGTTATTATTGTGTTTTGCATAGAGTTGGTCATGTCTTCAATTGGAGTTTGCAAGATTGAGCAGATTCTGAAGTCTTCTCGGTTGTACCGATTCTGGAGTCTTCCAGTTGGGCTGCCGAGTCTTTCAATTGGGCTATTTCTTGGGCTTTATCATGGTTGTTAGCAAGGACTAATGTAATATTAATTTATTAAGGCATTAAAACTCCTTATGGGAGAATGCAACAAGAAATGAACCACAGATGAGTCATGAGGTTGCTTTAATAACCAGCATTCAATTTATATCTTGTAGAAAAATTAATAAATGGCATTTAAAATAATATGTGACAACTGTGGAAACTTGAATGTGATTCAATTGTTTTCGTCCAGATCCAATGGAATGCGACTTTAGTTAAATGTCGAATCAAATTATATTGGGATCCGTGCTCCACTCATTATTAGTAATAAGTACTTTTTTAATTCAACAAATCGCAATTAAACTTGGTTTTAAAGGAAAAGGGAGCAAGAGGGTAGTGGAATTCAAAATTATTGTTTTGGGAGGAGTCATCAGTCATGCCGCTTTCTCTCGGATTTTTGTCTGACTCCGTGGTTGGTGGTCATTATTTCATAGCACAATTTTTCTTTTTTGAAACAAAAATATTCCTCATAGTTGTTGCCTGTGTTTTTAGATAAATATTGTTGTGTGATCTTGCCCAATTTCAGGTATTGCGTTGCACTTTCTCGACAGTTGAGTCAATTTACTTTCTTCTTCACCTTGAAATGTAGTGGTGTTCCTGCACATCCATATTTCTAACATGTATCCTAGCTGTTTGCTTGTTGGCAACATTGTATGTGGCTTCGAAAGTGGATCTTGGGAGATGCCTGGGGTGTTATATAAATTCGTATGTTCGTTCCCCTTCATATATCTGCTACTGCAACGCGATTTGTGAATTGGTATCGCGTGTTGATTACAAGTGACACCTTGGTTATGTGATATTACGTGTGTTATGTTATAAAAGAAGCATGATAGAGATCGATGAATTATATATAATTTTCTCTTGATCTAGAGGCTAATTGTGTGGGACAAATGATTAAATGTTGACGTCCACATTGGCTTTGAATGAGATGAAGATGAGAGTTCATAAATTGGATACACCACTTGATGCCTACCTCTTGTCTCCATTGCAAATGATGAAGCTGGAAGAGTCAGCATTGATAATTCTTTTAGCTTTGTGCTAATAATTAGGGGTGGACAATTAATTGATGTTCATAATTAGGAAATTCTGGATTCCGAACAGTTCTGAATTTTGGATTCCGAACTCAAAATCCAATTCGGAAATTTCGATCAGATTCGGAACAGTGTATTGATTCCAAATTCAATTCGGATCGGAATCAAAATTACGACTGGAAATTCTGATTTTTTTTAAGTTGTTAGTTGCCTATTGTTGAAATCATAATTATTCATCTATTTGACCAAATATTATTATATTAAACAAATATTCTAAACGTTTTATATTTTGTTGAGAAAATTGAGGTGAGGATTGAGGATTTCTTGAGTTCTTCTATTCATCACGCAGTCGCACAGCACAACCGCACTACGTCTCCCTGACTCTCGCAGCCACCGACTGCCGCAACCGCACGTTTTGTTGAGGGCTTGAGATGAGGGTAAGGGTTTCTTGATTCTTCATCCCACACAGTCCACTGAAAAATAAGAATCAAAGCAATGTATCTCTGATTCTCTAAAGGGGAGCAAAACTTTTAAGAAATTCTGCTCAGTCTACTTTCTTACTTTGATCTGCTTTGCATGATGCTATAAGCAGAAAAATTAGCCTGGATGCCCTCGTAGACTTTGAGTTAGCTCAAGGTTTCCAGTGGATGTTTCTTTTTTTTTTTATCCGGTAGAAGTTTTGGGTAGACTGTAGAACCTTTTGCTAAAAATTGGTTGCGCAACATTTTTTTAATTAATCCAATTCTTGAGATTAAATTGTAAGGTTTATTGGCTTTTATAGTCTGATCAAGAGATTCAAGGCCAATAACTTAAAAGACTTAAGTCTAATCTTGTGCTATTTTAGTTGTATGTACAATATACCCAGAAAGGTTGAAACAAGATGATTCAATTTTTTTTATAATTAAACTTCTGGTTCATTTTTTTTTTGTTTTGAAATGCTATTTTTGAATTATTTTATTACTATTCAGAAATTCCGAATTTTCAAACATCGTTCCGAATTTCGAATTCTAATACGGAACGGAACGAAAATCAAACATTACTTCCGAATAAAATTTGGATCGGATAAAAAATGGTCATTTCCAAATTTCGAGTTCCGAATACCCAGGCCTACTGATAATGGTGGCTAGACGGTACTTGCCCTCCTTTAAAATAAATTGTATGTATATATAAAAATATAAAATGTCACCCTTCCAAGTAACACTACGTGGTTTTACCGGAACTGAAACTGGTTTTCTCGATAAATTTTTTGAATTTCGCATCCTACACTTCTACTTGATTTGATTGATTTTCAAATTTGTTGTTCTTTGTGGGGAATGAATTTAACAAAAAGATGGGTTGTAATTTTATCATGTTACTCTATATAACGGCCCGTTATCTAAAGTAATATGATAACGGCCTGTTATTAACGGGTATGAACTTTGGCCTTTGGATTCAATCATATAATGAATTAAGTGGGGCCACACATTAAAAAGGCAGCTTCAGTCCCACCAAGAGTAGACTTTTTTTTTTTCAATATACATATGCATTTTTTTATAAGTGAAGAAATATCAAAATTTCAAAACACTGAGTTTAACTTAACAAACATTTATTTAAGAGTTAATAATCATTTATACTTGACTCAAAACTCCTTCTTTCATAAGTTAGTAGGAGACTACGGGGGTGTTTGCAAGTTCTTGTGATTACGCAGAAGTAGCTTTTCAAAAGGTCTTTTAAAAAAAAAAGATTTCATGAATAAGTTGGAAAGTGTTTGCAAAGTATGTTTTATTATACCAAAAGTCACGAATACAATTTTTGCAAATTATTATTTCTAAACGTGTTTTTCTTACCTTATAATTGGGAAATGATAAAATTATTCTCAAATTAAGGATATTTTAAAAATATTAAATTATTTATGAGGGTAAGAATATAAAAAATTTAAATATGTCAAAAGTGTCACCGCAAAAAACACTCAAGAAGCTATCCTAGAGATGATTCTAATTTTTGGGCTTTTTTTGACTTATCTACCGCCAAAAGTCAGAAGTTAATCGCCAAAAGTCAAAATCGCAAAACTTCAAATAGACTTTTTCACCGCCAAAAGCCAAAAGCTCATTTTCTATGAAACTTGCAAATGCCCCCTACTTTTTTTTACTTCTACTTCTAATAACAATTTTATAAAATTAAAGTTATCTAACCAAATTTAAATACAAATATTTATTTAATCTTCTTAAAGGATTTAATTGCAAACACTTTTTCAATAACTCTTTTAATTTTTTTTTTTTATAATTGTACCTTACACTCAAAAGTTACAAAATTAAGAAAAGAAAAAAAAAGGAAAAAGGAAAAAGGAAAAAGGAATAGGAAAAGGAAAAGGAAAAAAAACTACGGATATAAAATAGACCCTAAAAATACATGAGGTGCAATGACCTATTTTCAAAAACACATGGGTAAGTTTATTCTTTTAAAAAAAATGAGATAAGTATAAAATACTAAAAATTAGGGGATAAATGAATATTAAACCTTTATTTAAGATAGAAGCACCTGTTCCCTTGCCGTAGCATCCACTAGAGAAGTTTTCTTATGCATCGAGAAGGAATAAAACTTAGAGGTTTGGACATAGAATCTGCTCACCACGCTTTTTTGGAATGCCATCATATGCTCACAACTTTTTGGAATGAGATTTACAGCTGATGTGGCATTTTGTACACAAGTTGAATTTGTTGAATTTGCATTTGTTGTTGCTGATGATATTTCTGTTGTTGAACTTGTGGTCTACTTTGATGCCATTAAGTGTGAAAACTCTAATATGTGGAAACTTGCTACGTTAGAATAAATGAATTCTTTTAAGAAGAATCTGACTTAGAAATTAACCTCTAAACATAAAAATAAAAACCAGTAGGGTGTAAATGGATTCTTAAGATTAAAGAGGACATTATGAAATCTGATCCTTGTATGTTTAAAGCAAGACTAGTTGCTAAGGATTTTTCACAAAGGGAGGGCATAGATTATAATGAAATCTTCACACCTATGGTTAAGTATAGGACAATTAGAATAATGCTTGCTTATATGGCTTGATTGAACTTAGAACTGGAATAAATAAATGTTAAAACTGCTTTTCTGAATGGTGAACTAGAAGAATAGATTTATATGAATTAATCTTTAGGCTTTGTGGATAAAAATAAATCTGATAATGTATGTCTTCTTAAAAATTCTTTGTATGGACTAAAACAAACATATAAGCAATGGTATAAGAGGTTTGACACATTCATGAATGACTTAGGGTTCACCAGAAGCAGCTATGATTCATGCATTTATTTTCTGCATAGTCAAAATGTTTTTGTCTTCTTAGTACTTTATGTGGATGATATGATTTTAATTAGTCAATCTAAAATTGAAATTAATAAGCTAAAAAATAGCTTAAAATATGAGTTTTGAATGAAAAATTTAGGTGAGACTAAGAAAATTTCAGGAATAGAAATTCTTAGAGACATAAAGCTTGAAACTTTAAAGTTACATCAAATCACTTATATACTTAAATTGTTTAAGAAATTCTTACTTGATGGTTTGAAACATGTGTCTCTTCATGTGTATGCTCATTTAAAACTTAGTAAGGATCAAAGTCTAGTTACTCTTGTAGAATCAGAAAAATGGAAAATGTGTAGGATCCATTGCTTGATTTTGAAAAAATTTCAGAAAATTTCAAATTCGGAACCAAGGTGAAATCAAGCTTAAACAACGTTTAATTCATGCTTATAATTTAAGGGATAGCTTACTAACCTCGAATTTGGCTGGAATTTAGACAACCCGCCGAAAATTGTGGAAAATCGTACAAAATCATATGGAAGATATCGACCATGAAAGTCCCAAAGAGGAGACTCGCTACCTGGAGCACTCCCTGGCTAGTGAAGGGACTACTAGACCTGTAATACGGCTAGATTCACGTTAAGATTGTTTTTCTCATTTTTTTGGTCGGATGTCGCGCGTTTTGCGATGAGGAAGAGAATTCTCATCTCTATCTCTCCAAGTCAATTGACTGACTTAACTGAGTTATAATTTCATTTGGGCATCAAAGCCGAATTCGAGATTTTAACTCATTTTCTCTTTTGGGCTCCAAGCCTAATTGAGCTTATAAATGTTTTGGGCTCGAATAATTATTCGCGCCTAATTGTAAATTAATAATTTGGATTTAATCTAATTAAACCCAATTAAATTGCAATTGAATTGGACGGTCCCACCTTAACCCAATTTATTCTCGTCCGTGAAATTCGCTAATTATGTCTCACATAATTAATTATTTAATTCTTCAGTTTACCAGATAGAGCAACTTGATAGGATCCATATCTAAATCGATACTATCATAAGCGGCATCTAGCAATGCATTATGATCCGATTTAATATAGATACATCATGATCCTATAAATCCCATATAGTATTAATCCATTTGTCACTTAATATCCAATGACTAATGTCAATCGTAGGAATGTGTCATCCTTGACCATTAATCACTTTCTTGAGATATCAGTAAATAACTGTTAAAATGTGACTATCTCATAATCACAAATTGTATGCGTAACAATTATTACTGCATCAAGGGGCCCAGGGATATTAATAATCTCACCCAATATGAGATGGGCAAAAGTATCATCTTGATATATCATACCTTCCAGCATAAATCATGCATATTCGGGAACTTACCTTTATAACCCCTCGGTCAAAAGAGGCGTTTGATAACCCCACGTAATACACACTCATT
>JAOWBN010231953.1:0-24398 GCA_028565015.1 Pinguicula moranensis
CTTCCCCACGGGACACAGAGTCCGGGAATGATGGAGACATGAGTAACAGAGAGACTCCACAGTTACATCACAGGTACATGAGGAGACGCCAACTTGTCCCATCTTCTAGTACCTTGCCAACCTCGACTTCGGAGATACCTGTGCTACTGCCCATCACAATGCCTCCAGCTACCCCATGTGACATTATTCCTTTACCTGAATCTTCCTCTTCCTCACCCCAGCCGCTAAGGAGGACCATCCGTATCAATGCGGGTGTTCCACCAGATCGGTATGGTTTTCCTCATGATATTTCTGAGCATATTTCTTACTCTCATATATCACCTAGGCATGGGGCATTTATTGCATCTTTGGACAGTGTTTTTGTGCCTAAGTATTGGTAGGCTGCAATGGAGGACAAAAGGTGGAGAGGTGCCATGATAGAAGAGTTGGAAGATTTGACAAAGGATGGAACCTGGGTGCTTGTACAACTGCCACCCGAGAAGAAAACTGTAGGATGCAAATGGGTGTTCACTGTGAAGCAAAATCCTGAAGGAAATGTGGAGAGGTACAAGGAGTGACTAGTGGCCAAGGGGTACAGTCAGACGCATGGCATTGATTATGATGAAACCTTTGCACCGGTCGCCAAGATAACTAAAGTTAGGACCTTGGTCTCCGTAGCAGCAAATAAAGGGTGGAACCTACATCAGCTCGACGTGAAGAATGCATTTCTTCGTGGTGACTTACTTGAAGAGGTGTACATGGAGATCCGTCCGGGATTTGGTACGGAACAAAAAAGGGGAAAGTTTGTAGGCTTAAAAAATCCTTAATTGGCCAGAAACAATCCCCTAGAGCCTGGTTCGAGAAATTCAGGAAGGCTATGGCGGGTATGGGTAATCAACAGACCAATGCTGATCATACTGTCTTTCTGAGACATACGGAAAATCATATCACAATATTGGCTGTTTATGTAGATGATATGATCATTACAGGAGATGATGAGAAGGAGATAGCAGAGTTAAAGGTTAAGCTGGGTAAAGAATTTGAGGTAAAAGATTTTGGAGAGATGAAATGCTTCCTTGACATTGAAGTAGCACGGGGACCAGAGGGGATAGTATTATCTCGAAAGAAGTATGTTTTGGATCTACTCATGGAGACAAGCATGCTTGGTTGTAAGCCTGCTAAGGTACCTATCGAGCAGAGAGTAAATCTAAGTGCTGATGCTAGTGAACCTGTGGATAGATAGAGGTATCAAAGATTGGTTGGACGGTTAATATACCTGAGTCATACCCGACTTGATATTTCATTTGCTGTGAGTGTGGTGAGCAGATATATGCATGTCCCGAGAATGAGTCATATGGATGCGGTGTACCTGATCTTTTTTTTTATAAGCCAAACTTCATTAATAAATAATAATATTTACAACTTTCTTGTCTAAGAAAGTATTTAACATACGCTAACAAAATAAAAATAAAAATAAAAATACTGAAAAAACTATGTACAGATCTTCTTTCGAAGGATGAGATGAGATGAGGTGTGAGTATTCAACAGCATTGATCAACTGACAGTCAGCTATGCAGGCTGTCATAATATGACTACAGAAGTCTTTACAGCATCATAAAACCCGGCTCGGCTTGCACACCTTATAGTGTCATAGTCTTGAGATTGTTTTAGTAAACCACCAAGCAAAGACTTAGTGGTACAACAACATTGATCTACTGATCTTCAACTAATCGGGCAGTCATACGAGTATGACAGCAGGTGTCTTTACCATAGTAGTTGACATTGCTCAGCCTGTTAACCTTATAGCATCGATGTCATGTGATTGATGTTTATCTCACCCCCCCAATCTTACATAAACATTCCATTTCAAGCTCAAGCTGCCTCCTTCGCATTGAGACTAAATTGTTGATCTTTGAAGTTTTTCTTGTCTTTTTGAAGGAGACATCACATTGTAAACATAGGAGCATCCATTCTGCCATATGTGTAAGGGTAACCGAATATTCACTACTGATGTTTCCACCACAGTCACTGAATTATTGTTGGTGGGATTTTCTGCCCATGTTTGCCTAACCCTGTACCAAATTGAAGTTGTGTGTAATGAGCTGTGTTCAAAAACTGATAAAGAGGTTTGATGAGAGAGGCCCCCTTATAGGCTTGTATCTGCATCAGACAGATGATGTTCTGTGAACCAATATGTCCTCAACGGTTTTCAGCAATTCTTGAATCTAACCTGTACCTTAAAGAGAGATCCAAAATAATCAAATGCACAAAGGATTATGCTTGTTTAGAGAATAGAAAATCGAGCCTCCTTATTTTGTGATATTGTTCAAAGATTTTATCGTGCAGCCTCTATAGAGGCATCACTCTCCAGCAACTACTTGGTTCCCTCCACAAATGAGTGCAGCCTCTATAGATGCCTTACATTCTTGTCTATGCCTGGTTCCTTCTATCCGGTGCTCATCAACAACCTACACAAGAACTTAGACATCTCTGCTCCGGATTCTATACATATAAAAATTGCAGCTGCCAGTGCATATTATATCACAAAATAGGAGATTTGCTCCAAATTCAGAATTTTTTTGCATTTGAAGTATCAGGCATACAAATATAGTAGGTCCTAAGTTAGAAAGATAAGCAAACAGTTGGGTTTAGAAGCCAATCCGTAGATGAGAAATGGACTTGGTTTTTTGCTGAGATCCACCACCAAGAAGTTCGTTTGATGTTTGATACAATGCTCAGATAATTTGGATTTTTGTTTTGGAAGTGTTTTAAGTTTAACGCTTTCCAAATTATCCACATCAGAGCTGCCCAAATAGAGCTCCAGGCTACATGATTAGCATTGGCTGGTTTTGCAGACATAAATTCTGACAGGGATGGAACTGTTGTATCTGCTAACCGATCAGTTTCTGGAGAAGAGAACCATTCCTTCAAGGATTTCCAAACCTGCAAAATCAAAGAGCAAGTTCTAAATAGGTGATTCCTTGAATCACTACCTGATAAACAACAGATGCAGCTTGTGTCATGTGCAGGTGGAATAATGTGGTGTAGTTGGAGTGATTCTTTAGTAGGAATAGAGTTTTGAAATAGTTTCCAGATAAATATATGCACTTTCTTTGGAGCCAATGAGTAACAGACCGATCTCAGCAAACTAGCCTCTTGAGGAGAGTAAGGGGAAACTGTGGTTGCTAGAATCCTATCATATGCTTGCTTAACTGTATACTTTCCTTCTATGTCCGTATTGAAATAATACTTATCACTGTGATTACTGGAAATGCACACAGTTTGCAGCAGCAGCACGATTGAGGCAAAGTCTTGTACCTCAGCTTGTCTTAAGGCCCTTCTCCATGACCAAATCCTTTGCCATTGTCATAAATTCCAACCTCCCATTTTTGAAACTGAGGCATGCTTATTTAGTGTAGCTCTAAAAAGCCTAGGAAATTGCTCAACTAGACTTGTGTGTTGAAGCCCAATATTCGTCCAAAATTTTATATTACTGCCTATCCCAACTCTCACTCGAATTGGCTGAACAAACCAATTAGATTCTAGAAGATCTTGTATATGGTTCCACCATGGAGAAGCATAAGCATTACCTCTCCTTCTGCCTCTTTGAACATTATTCTGCTGGGGTTATTTTAGTTCTCTCCACTTTCCCACAAACACTGATCCATCCAGCCCATATTTGGAGCGTAAAACATTCATGACTAGATCAGATCGTCCAACAAGCATCCGCTCTCCCCATTTGCCCAGCAGAGATTCATTAAAAGCCTTCAAACTCCTTACCCCCTCCATTATCCACTTGTGTAATCATTTTGTTCCAAGAAATCCAGTGGACTTTTTTCTGTTCCTTTTTGGTGTTCCAAAAAAATATTCTCTAGGTCTTTTCCATCTTATTGATGACAGTCGTAGGTGGTTTCAGAAAGGAGAAATAATGATAGTGGAGAGCATTAAGAACAGAGTTCATTAGTGTCAGTTTCCCACCTTCTGATAAGAGTCTATGATCCGAACTTTTAAGACCTTAGAGAATCTATTAATTAATGGCTGCCATGTAGCTGTTTTTACTGGATTTGCACCTAATGGAAGGCCCAGATAATTGAAAGGCAATGAAGCAATTTTGCAGCCTAGGTAGGCCGCCATATTTTCAAGAGTAGATTGCTGTATGTTCATCCCTAACAAGCTGCTCTTTGAGTAGTTGATTTTCAGTACAGCAGTGATCTCAAAATTGAGCAATATGGCTTTCAAAGTCTTGATTGTTTCCCAGCTCGGCTGTCCAAATACCAGTGTATCATCAGTGTACTGTAAATGAGTAAGCTGAGTTCTTTCTTTCCCAACTTCTAAACCAGTGAAGAGGTGTAAGTTGGCTATTCTCTGGATCATAACCGATAGTCCCTCTGCAGCTACTAGGTAGAGTAGGAGGGAGATGCGATCCCCTTGGCGAAGTCCTCTTTGTGGGAAAACTCATAAGTTGAGCTTCCATTTATGAGAATTGAGGAGGAATATGAAGCAAGTAATTCACCCACCCACCAGATCCAAACTTGAGGGAATCCCATTTGTGCCATGACATCCTTAAGATAGTCCCAATTGGCAGAATCAAATGCCTTCTCGAAGTGTATCTTAAAGATAAAGGCATGTTTTCTGAGTTTTTTCATCTCATCTACGGTTTCATTGGCAATGAGAACACCATCTAGCAATTTCATACCCTTTAT
Organism: Pinguicula moranensis; assembly: GCA_028565015.1. Taxonomy (NCBI): domain Eukaryota; kingdom Viridiplantae; phylum Streptophyta; class Magnoliopsida; order Lamiales; family Lentibulariaceae; genus Pinguicula; species Pinguicula moranensis. The sequence continues at coordinate 4,683 of JAOWBN010231953.1, forward strand.
AAAGCCCATATGATTTGGAGAAATAACCTCCATCATGACTTGACTCAGCCTCTTCTCTAGGACTTTTGCTATGATCTTTGGAATGGCTCCAATTAAAGTTATTAATCTGTAATCTTCCACCCGAAGAGGAGGTGTTGTTTTTGCTAGTATGGAAATGTGTGCCGCATTACTTCCTTTTGATAGCTTGCAGTTCCTGTGTTTCAGGGACCACTTCAATAGCTGAGAGATCATTCTTTGAGCCTGGCCACCATGGCAGTTTATTTGGTATCCAAGATGGGGACCTAACAGTGTTGGAGCTTGCAGAGATGTCGTTATGGTTCCTCCCAACCTCTGCCACATTATGTATAACTTGCACCGAATCAATTCTCTGGGCAGTTTCTGGTTGGTTCAATGATCTTTCATCATCCTGGTCAGGGATAGAGCTTTCAGAAGGCATAAGAGAGGAGGTGTCATCAGAGGTATGACTAGATATCTCATTATCTTCTTCTGCAGAATGTCTAAGACCCCAGCCAGCGTTGAACTTAGTTAAATTAAGTTCAATAATATGTAGGATAACCTTTGAGCCATCCACGAGAATGGTGAGAGAGTTTGGCACTTAAGAAAACCAGTCCAAGGAGATCATTATTTGAACAACTTCCAGATAATGTTTGTTCAGGGAGACCTCATCTATTTGGATTACATTCCAAGTTGTGAACCAATCTTGATCATAGTTGAGTAATTCCATAATTGTAGAGGTAATCCAAAAACTTTGATCCAACAAAGTTTTTGTGCAGGAGGATCTAGAGTTGCTTCGATCCATGGTCTAATGTTTGTTACCCAATTGCCCAGACAGGATGAGTCATTCTTGATCAAGTTTTTAAAATTATGTTATTCTTTCTCCTAAAGAAGGGTCTTGTCTAATACCAATGGACTGATGAATACATTTAGATATTCCGCTGATTTCAGACTGAGTTGTAGTTCTCTACTCCCCTCCAGGTCAATCCGTGAACCAATATAGCTATTTTCCAACCATGAGGAATCTGCTTCATTTGTTGAAAAGGAAAGCAGCTTATCTCTTCCCAGCCGATTCCTTAAATCTATAGGGTCTTTGCTGGTAGATGAGTCTGCATGAGTCACCTTCCCAACATTGATAGTTGGGATCGGCACTAGCTTTGTCCTAAAAACAGGGCCCTGTGATTGCTTAGCTTTAGTAGGTTTAAACTTTGGAAACCTGGCCAGATTTGCTCTCATTCGATAAGAACCGAACCAAATATTGTTGAGCTGCAGTCTAGTTTCCATATCAACACCATCTGCAAATTGTACAAAACCAAAAGGCTTGCCATTTCTGTCCAGCTTACGTGCAATTGAGAGGTCACTTACAGGACCTTGCCTGTTTAAGATTTCGGATAGATTTGGTAGCTTGCAGTCTTTGGGAAAGTTAGATATGAAATAGGACAGTGCGATATTGGGAGGCGGTGTAATATGTGGGACTCTAGGACCTAGCCTCTCATGAACCGATCGACGGGTCAGAGCGTGTGCAAAGCTCTGAGTTTGGTTCTTACTAGGTAACGATGGGGCTTTCCCTGCTCTGATGGCTACTCGTCGTATCCTTTTCTTTTGTTGTGAGGGAATGATCCACTTAGACATACTGCCTACCACTAAGACAAACTCCGCTAAAAGCTAGAAGGATGGCCAAGCTGTTGTTAAGCAGAGTATATGCTTGAGGGCCATAGGAATTTTGCTGAATATTGTAGATAGGGTTAATCTGTCCCGAGCATATGAGTGTTCTCAAGAGCAAGGTTAGAGTGAAGACGCTGCAAGGGGCCTGCGCTAGCTGAGGAGGATGGGACCGACCAAGACAAAGGCTGTGAGAGAGCGATATGTGCGTAGGTATGTAAGCGGTAGACCTTCCTGGGAGCAAGAAGCATCCCCGGGAAGAGATGAAGCTGAGTGAAGGAAACTATTAGCAGTTGGGTACGATTTGGGATTGATACATCGGAGAAGAAGGCCGGCGTATGTAGGTTTTACTGTTCATGTCGAGAAGAAGGCCAGCGTATGTAGGTTCTAGACAAGTAAGAATGTGTTGATAAATGTAGGTGGTGGTCGAAGAATAAAATTATAGTATAAGAGAATTAATTTAAGTGAAAGAAATAATAAAAATAAAAAATGGCGACCAACTAATAGGGATGGGCTCAGACCTACTGAGATGAGCCCATACCTATTAGTAAAAAATTTATACTATAAATTTCAATTATTAAAAAGAATAAATTAGTACAAACGTAAAAGCATGGCCCACGCTATTTAAAACGGCGGGGCCAACAATGGGCTACACCCTAAACGGTGTTGCTCGTGCGTGGTAATGCCAAGCTTGAATCATTTTTTATTTTTATTTATAATTAAACTCTATTTTCTTGGAATATTTATTTTATATTACCATCAAATTACTTACACTATACATTTACAAAAAATGGGCTTTCCTCATCTCTTTTCTATATCCTTTAATTCATGCAGATTAGAGGAAGATCATCAAAATCTTTGAATGCTGGATAGATGAATCTCCTTACTCTGTATCTTTTCCATAGTTAATGTTTGATGATTCGTCGGCTGCATGAATTTGAATTGGATCTGTTTCATTGAAGTAGACATCGTTTCGAGTAAGCCAGATTTTCCATAACATTTGCATCTAAACGAGCTTCCAGTCTTCCACTCTTTTACGTTGTTTTTTGTTTTTGAGCATCCCATTATAAATCGATAGATTTGTTGCTGGATTCCATTGTAGAGTTAATTTAATTCTCATATATGTGAACCCATAAAAGTGATGACCAATTGCACAAGGCTAGGAGATGATCTGTTGGTTCTCTTGTCATACCGCATAATTTGCTAATGCTTGATCCGTACCTCAGATGACATTTCTAATTTGCAAGTTTGTGAGAGAAGGAAGTCGATCCTGCAATGCTCGCCACACAAAAGTTGCAATTTTTAATGGAGTTTTGCGGTTTCACACCCTTCCAGTTAAAAATTGGAGTGGTGGGTGGGGAGGTCCTAGATGGTTTTCACTGTATAAGGTCCTTGTGCGTTTGGTCTCCATATTCAGTTGTCTAATTCAGTAGCTAATGTTATCTCCACAAGTAATTGCTAGAGTTAGTAAGCTTATCTTGCTTGTAGATCATTTAGATCTGTTACAACGATCTAACGAATAAACTAAATACAACAACGGATTCATACCTCTAATGCGAAATGTGTATAGAACCATAATATTCCGCCTGATTATATCATAAGCACGAATCAGAAGTCTACCAGAATCTCTCTGTAATCCATTCACTCAGATCTCAGCCTTCACAGCTGATAAAGCAGCAATTCAAGAGAGAAACTATATATTTCTTTTTGTGTCTCAACACACGAAAATTAGAATTGTGTGTATTGAATAGGCGTCTGATACGTACTATTTATAGGAAAATATTGTTATACAACCCTAATTATAGTGGTAGAATCCTACCAAAATCAGGACTCTCAATATTAGTTAATTAATAAATAATTATCCTAATTAACTCAATTAGAATAAAGACATATTTTATCTAACAACTCCCACTAGGCTACATAACCCGTATAACAAAATAAAGTTTTCAAAATCTCCTGACGCTTCATACGAGATGAGTCGTGCGACCATAAAGTAACTAGCAGTGTCATATTAAGTCATCATCTAACTAACACGACACTTTCAAAGTGATGATACCCCAGATCCTCTTTGCATCAGCGATATCTACGTATCCCTTTAAACTGTTTAATATTTGTTTACATACTTAATGTAATCACCATGACAAATATGGCAAAGCTAGACAGATTGTTCCTTAGACACTAATGACCTTCCATATTAACTCGACTGCTTTTCTAGCATGGTGTACTGTACTATATAGATCTAGCCCTTGGATGACATACTAATGTAGCATCATTAAGCCTCAACTTCAATATAGCTCTAAGTCAAAGAGTAATGTGTAGATGGACAAACGTATGTCCGTGTGATCACACAATGACAATCACGGTATTCTTTTGTCAATTTTCACAATGGTCGTTCTATAGTACACACAGTATGATATGTGTGTTATGGCTTGATCGCCATTTAGGTGAGCATGTCACGTACTTATGCCATACAAAGCGTAATCTTTGATAAATATACTTAGTATTTATCCTCTACATTCAGCTTTAAACCTTTAATGTGAAAAATCCAGGCATTTCACATTTGATTTACTTAAAATCTCATTTCAAACCTACTGAAGTTAATATCCAAAATATTTATTAGTCTCATCCTTTATGGTACACAAGCATAAGGGCAATTACCCGTGTGAAAGGGCCAATCATAAAGTTCTGTGACATTTATTGTGCCTTATTAATTGATTGCATACACTAAAGTAATGCTCAATGAAAAGAAAAACGTCATTTGCATTTCATAAATCAAATGTTACCAAAACATGTCTTTATCATTTACAAGATGTGATCAAACCATGAGCTCAACCTGGATAACAAATATGATCAGGCTTCAACTAGGTAATGGGAAGGACAATTGGAATGGTGATTTGAGCTTTGCCTCTAAATATCCAAGACTGTATAGGATTGCAGCTAACAGGGACACAAAGATAGCACTTAAGGGTCAGTGGCATGCAAATACCTGGACCTGGCTCTAGCATTGGAGACGCAATATCATGAGGCCGGCTGAACTGTTGGAGATGAATGAGCTCCTGAAAAGACTAGAAAATAGGTCCCCTGACCCCTTAACAAAGGATAGATACGTTTTCCAAGGCAATGTTGAAGGGGACTATACGGTTAAATAGGGTATGCTCAAATCAATGAACTCCTAACCAATCCTTTCACCAAACAAGAGGCTGAAAATCTCAAAAGCATCTAGAATAAATTCACACCAAGGAAGATCATATTCTTCAACTGGAAACTGCTCCAATAAGCTATTCCAGTCAAGCAAGTCTTGATACAAAGGCGTATCATACAGCCAAGTTCAAATGATAAGTGCACATTTTGTTTAACTCATGATGAAACTATTAAGCACCTATTCTTTAAATGTCCTAAGCCTTTGTAGGTATGGAGCAAGCTACTGCACTAGCTGAAGATTGAGGATACAGAGACACTAACAGCAGCTCCGGACCTACGATCCTTCAATGAACTTAAGGCTGATCAAACCAATAAAGGAGTATGGACATCTATTTGGCTAGCAACAACATGGATGCTGTGGAAAAGTAGGAATTATGTCCACTTTCAAAGTAAGGAAACGGTGGTTGAAACCATTCTACAGACTATCCAGAAACAAACTTGGGAGTGGACAAAGGCCAAAATCGCTCACTATCCTTACTCCTTTACTGATTGGCAGATTAATCTACCCTCGTGCAACACAGGTATATGATTTTGTTTAAGTCGGCAGAAAAGGTATTGAAACTAGACCCAATGAATCTGGTTAATCGACCATTTTATGCCAGAAAGAAATTACTTTTCAGAATACATATCTATGACCTCTCGTGTAGCCAGTGACTTTTCTCTCTCACTCTCACTCACCCCACAGCTAACATGTTTCTTCTGGTAGAGTGTATTTGTTTGCAAATTTTTTGTAGGTGATAACCACAAACCCAGTCACTTTGCGCAACTGCGACAGACGCCTCAATACTAAGCAGGCTGGGGTAAAATCATAGCCTGATCAGATTCTGAACAATGAACACCTAAGGGCTAGAAAAGAAGGATGGGAAACTGAATTCTCCCTGGAGGCTACTGCATCACATTGTTGTAGTACTGTCAGTCCTCTTTCTATCACTTGATCTCCATCTTACAGGATTGTTTGCATACCTTTCTGATCAACATTAAGCTGGCAGTAGCTCTATTGATTTATTTTAGATCTCGATGACTATTTTCTTATATCTATAAGGTACAGGTTAGGTACCAATGATATTGGCAAACATGTTCACCATGATTTGTCAATGGATCTAGCTGTTCAACGAGACTCACTGTCCTATGGAACTTTAGAAAGACTGCCAAATTGTTCTCATCAGAAGACGCAAAAGACTGTTATGATCTCAAACTTGAAAAACGTGGCAATCTATCCTCCATTCAGTCTTATTTGACAGTTGAGCATATCCTTGCTGCTAACATGAAACATGAAGTGATATGTACGATGTTTCATGATAATGAGGGATCAGCACAGTGGCCATTACATTAAGGAGCTATTACTGAGAGGCTAGCCTTACTGAAAATTAAACCTGTGCAAGGAGTTCGCCTAAATATGCAAATTTCAAATTGCCAGTTGTATGGCCACTGAGAAGCCGCCTACGACAGAAGACCTCCAAAGAAATATGTTGTCCAGAGCTTTTAACCTTTTTCTTTTCTTTTTTTTACGCTATGTAAATACTTCTTCTGTTATATATAAAAATTTGTCCTTCCCCAAAAAGATGTGATCAAACCATACGTAATCTTAAACCCATGACGTAAGCTCTAAACATATCTCTAAGAACGGGTTTGATTATCGGATCAACGATCATCTTATCGGTGGGAATATACTTGATACTTACATTCACTTTGTTGACAACATCTCGAACAAAGATTTTGGATGTACTTTGTCTTCCTATGAAATCTTGGACCCTTAGCAAACTGAATTACTGCAGTATTGTCACAGTTAAACTCTACAGGATCATCGGTACTCGGAGTCAAATCAAGGTACCATAGAAACCTTTTAAGCTAGAGTGCCTCTTGCACGGCTACGCTACATGCGACATATTCTGCTTCCATGGTAGACAAAGCAATTCAATCATGCTTCTTGTTGCACCAATATATAGCTCTTCCACCAAGGATGAAGGCATATCCAGAAGTTGACTTGGATTCGTCCACGCCTCCCCAATCAACATCCATGAATCCCTTCAAACGCAGGTCTACCCCTTGATAGCATAGGACTAGCTCGGCCTTTCAATGAAGGTAATTAAAGATCCTCTTGATTGCTTGCCAATGAGCAGGCCCCTAGTTGCTTTGGTAATGGCTCACCAATCCAACAGCAAAGTATATGTCCGGCCATGTACTGAACATGGCATATATAAAACTCCCTTTGGCACTTGCATAGGGAACAATGCTCATTTATTCCTTTTCCTTATCTGTTTTTGGTCTTTGATCGAGGCTTAGTGCCAGACCCTTATCAACAGGGGTGTCAACAGGTTTGGAGTAATGCATCCTGAATCGTAAGGATGTTTATATATGCCTGTTTGGATAAACCCAACATTTTTTAGAACGATTTTTGCAAATCTCAATACCTAGGACATGCCTAGCTTCACCAATACCCTTCATCTCAAACATGGAGGATAGCCACTGCTTAGTTGCGTTAATCATTTCCATATTGTTTCATACCAGTAGTATGTCGTCGACATGTAAAGAGATAAACATGATTTCTTCCTTTATCTTTAGGGCATACAAGCAGTGATCTTCATCTATCATGGTGAAGCCCTACGAAGTAATGGCCTCATAAATCTGAAGTACCACTATCTGAAAGAATGTTTAAGTTCATATATGGATCTTTCGATACAACATACCTTGTAATCTTGACCTACTTAGACGAACCCAACAGGTTCATCCATGTAGATCTCTTCCTTAAGTGTTCCATTGAGGAATGCAATCTTAACATCCATTAGATTAGTTCGAGATCCAAATGGAAAACCATGGCTAGAAGTAGGCAAATGGAGACAATTCTCACCAAAGGAGAAAATGTCTCTTCATTGTCTATACCTCCTGGCACTATACCATTCCACTATCTAGGAATACCATTAGGAGCTAACCAATAGCAGTCCAAGACATGGAAACCAATCCTATATAGGATCTCAGAAAGACTTGACAGTTGGGAGCACAAATATATATCAGAGGGAGGCAAAATGATTCTCCTCAATTATGTGCTGAAAAGAATACCTTCACACTATTTCAGCTTCTACAAAGCATCACAGTTAGTGATAAAACAAATTCACAAATTAATGAGAAGATTCTTGTGTGGACAGACCTGGGAAAGAAGGAAGGTTCACTGGGTTTCTTGGAATAAAGTCCTTACATCTACTTGCCAAGGAGGACTAGGAGTGAAAGACCCTTGGGATATAACTTGTCACTTCTAGGGAAGTGGAGTGAATGTCTACTATGAGGAGGATCTGATCTAGCTTATACTGTTATCAGCTCATATGCAGAGAGGGGCTTAGCACTAGGTGCTCAACAGGAACTCAAACAACCAAGCTCCGTTCTCAGGCATAGGATAAGAGCAAGAAGCTATGCCTCTAACTGGTGGAGAGGACTGCAGAATACATTGTCTGCCCCTTGATTCACTGATATGTGCAGCATCCAAGTTGGTAATAGAGAAGGAACTCTGTTCTGGGCTGAAAAATGGTGCAGTACAATGACTTTGGCAGACATGTATCCTCGACTGTATATTGCAACAATAGATAAAGAAGCCACAATTGCTAAATCAGGCAGATGAGATGGGGAAAAATGAATATGGGAATGGACATGGAGAAGAAATTGTAGGGGAAATGAACCTACTGACTACCATGATACGTTAACATACCTTCAGGACCGATCCCTTGCAGATCAAAGATTAGACAGATATCGTTTTTCAGGAAACTCATATGGATTATATATTGTTAAAGAAGCGTATAAGAAAATCTTCTCTTAGACTCAACCTTCTTTCATTGAGATGGAAGGGCACCTCTTGCAACAGGTCTGGAATAAGTTTGTTCCCAAGAAAATCAGTGTCTTCGAGTGGAAGTTGTTACATAATTCTATCCCAACTAAAGCAGTTTTACAGATAAGGAGAATCATTCCAGCTGATCAGAGTTTAAGCAGCACTTTCTGCCACAATGTAGAGGAAACTACTGAGCATCTCTTCAATTTTTGTGTACTCACAACTGAGGTATGGGCTAAGTTACAAGCTTGGTTGGATATGAGCAATACCATGCTAGTAGGAGGTTTAGCATAGGGCTTTTCACTGCAGAGCTTCATCAATATAAAAACGGCTGCGGTAAACATGGCATCCTGGAACTCTATCCTGCTAGCCACTGGTTGGACAATCTAGAAAAGCAGAAACAGGCTCCACTTCTTAGCTGAGGAAGTTAATTCATCTCAACTACTAAATAGAATTCAATGCCTAACATGGCAATGGACTAAGGCTGTGAGAGGGATGCACTTATTTTCTTACTTTTTGGCAGATTGGCTGATTAATCCACTAATTTTTACGGCTTCTTAAAATGTTTCTTGACTGCATTTGCATCTATTTTCTGACTGTAGGCGCATTGCTGTAGACTCTAGAACTCCATGATGTGCAAGTAAGGCACACATTGATACATGTTTTAGACACCAAAACATCAAAAGGATCTGGACCTGATGGATCTCATTGCAGTAACCTCCAACAGCTTCTTAAATGAGGACCTGAGGTTAAGTAATTCATTCATTTTATGAACTGTGGGCAAGAAAGTTATTTCAGATCATGACAAGATCATACTGTGAAAAACTCTACATTTCTTATAGGAAGTTGCAAGACATGGTTTCTATCCTTTTACTAAATATATTTGTCTCATCTCCTCATGTTGGTATTTGATAGGAAAGTGTCTACACATCGAGGAGAACCCATATGGGACACGGTTCAAGTGCCTCTTCTACATACTCCTACTTTATGGTACTATGAAATTATCTTTTCACTTCATGGTGGTACAGGTTAGGAGGCGGGTCTAGGATAGTGGCTTCTTTAAACAAATCACTTTGATATAGTGACATGAGACATTCTATGGCAACAATGAACAAGAGAGGCGGCAAAAAATCACATGGTTACGATGCTATAAGGTAAACAGGCAGAGCCTTGCTATCTACTACAATAAAGACACCTATAGTCATTTTGCGGCATGCATAGATGATGGTTGGATATCAATGCTTAAAGCACCCTCTAAGTCTTTGCTTAGAGGGCGTTTTTACAGCAATCTCATTGACCTATGCTATAAGGTATACAGGCAGAGCTGAGTCTTTAGCAGGGTAAATACACATGTAGTCATTTAGATTGTAGCCTGCATAGCTTAGAGTCAAAAGATCAATTTTTCTCACTTCAGGCTCTTTTCTCGATTATTCACACGAAGGAATCATGAAATATGTATCTAGAAATTGACATGTATAATGGGTTTAGCCCCTAGTCTTTAGACTTAGACTGTAGACTACCTTTTATCTTTTTATCTTCTATCTTTTCTCTTTTCTCTTTTCTCTTGTTCTTACCCCTGGTAAGAAATTGTAAATACTTTTTATTTAATGAATTTTGGGCTTAAGCTAAAAAACGTTTATTTTACTCACCGCTTGGGACTCGGTTTTGAGTTAGTAATGCCAAAACTTTGTCTACACCATTGAACACCACCCTTCTTGTTCTGGAATTAACACTAGCTTTGTATTTCTCATTGCTCTTGGTGATGTTAGTTCAGACATAGTCATGGATACCCTTAAGTTGTTCGGCCATGTCTTTGGCTTTAGAGTTGTTTCAAAAGGACTAAGGCTAGTGGTCCTATTCTTCCAGCGGTTCCAGGCGAATTTTACTTGTGCCAAGTCTGTGTCCCATTGCTTTGCCTTTAATGTAGCTAGGCACATCAACGAATTCCCTAAACATTGGTTGACCACTTCAGTTTGGCCTTCCATCTAAGGATGGTAGGCGCTACTGAATTATAGTTTAGTGTCTATTTCCCCATTCAAGCTTCTCCAAAATAAGTTTACAAACTTGATGTCTTGGTCCTAGGTGATGGACCTAGGCACTCCATAGAGCCTTGCAATCTCGATGAAGTAGAGATTTGCGATTCTCATGACGTCCATTGTTTTTCAGCATGCCACCAAGTGTGCCCTTTTGGAAAATAGGTCAACAACTACAAGGATAGAATCCATACCGGTTTGTGTACGTTGAAGACCCAAAACGAAGTCCAACATCAGATTTCTGCCATTGTACCTCGGGTGTAGGCAATGGCATGTAAAGGCTGGCATTGGTGAGGTTGCCCTTGGCACTTTGGCAAATCCCACATTTCCTTACCTTCTTCACAACATCACTTACAATCTTTGGCCAGTAGTACTTGGAGGAAACTAATGCCATGGTCTTGTCTCGGCCAAAATGTCCTTAATTGTGGAGCTAATCCACGATCTTTTGCCTCCACGAGTAATCTGGTACACGAAGTTGTAGGTCACCAAAAAGGTAGCCGTCTTGCACTAAATAGTCCCTAAATTGCTCAAGTAGGGCTTTGGTATATGCCTACCAAAGGATAGATAATCCTTATTCCACTCCTTGAAGGAGTCAAAGCCAACCAATTTGGGGGTACATGGTGGAGAGTAGGGCACTCTTTCGGCTTAAGGCATCTCCCACTTTGTTGAGGCTTTCCGCTTGGTGCCTCAAGTAGAACGTGTACTCTTGGAGTTAGGTTTCTCACTTGGTATGCCTACGGTTCAATTGGTTCTTCCCATTGATGTATTTGAGGGCCTCATGATTCGTCAATAGCACAAACTCCTTTGGGATCAAGTAGTCCTCCAATGCTTCAAAGATTGGAAAATGGCGTAGAACTCTAAATCATAAGTCGTGAAGTTCTTATTGGCAACAATATGCTTCTCATTGATGGTAATAGGTCTCCCATTTTGACTGAGCACTCCCTGTATGATCTTCGAAATCTATACTACGTGTCATGATGCAAAATTTGTTCAGAAGCGTAAACATAGATGTGTGTTAAACATGCATAAAAAAACATTCAGAGATTTTTTGACCATGGATCTTTGCTAATTTTTACAACTTAACGTTACAAAGAAGGAACTTTTATACCTCTTGTAGAATCACTAATCCGTGCAAGAAAGCTCCTTCCATTGAGGTGTCCAAATGTCCACCCTCTACAATAGTTCACACCACCACTACCCTTAAGGTTTATACACCATAAGTGTATAACTTATATGTGGATAAAGTAGTGCTAACTCCACACTTTAAGCCTTAGGAAAGAGAATAAAACTTGTTCAAGTTTTTGTCCCAAAATCCAAGTCCTTATCGGGTAAAGAATGAAACAAATATACGAAACTTCTGAACAATTCTATCAAGGCCTTAAACTTCAACCAACCTTGTAAATTTGTGATAAGATTAAGTTATTTATATAGGTGGTCATGAGTTAAAGATGTAAACACATGTTGTATCTAATAGGTAACATTTAACCATAGCTCTACATGTTTTTCAACAATTGACACTTCATGCTTATGTATCATGTTGTTGTAAAATCCTTCTCCATGAGGTTTCTATACACCTCTATACATGCGAAGTCGTGCGTACCATGTATATCCATAACCCCATGATTTCATACAAGTCCTTGAAGTTTCGAAAATTTCAATCCGGGCCCCCATACTTTACCGTAATAACACTTTGACCCCTCAAGAGAGTGATGTTAACGTGTGTGACCATATAGGCTCTCAATAACCTGGTAATAAAATTATTGTTAATAAATTAAACACTTTTGATTCATTATTCTTTAATTCTAGTCCATAGACCATGAGTGATCTCTAGCAAGATATCATGACCTCTAGCATTGAGAATAGTCATAGAAGGAGACTATCCTTTCAAGAATTTGTTCTTGTGTAATTGATATCATTTCACCAAGAACATATTCTTAATCTCGTATATTGAGGTTATTTATTACCCTCATTTATATACGTAAGATTTCTTGTACCGGAAGTCATGGTTATTAAATTCTAGTTAGAAACTCTTTCTAATTAAACTTTTTTTTTGCAAAGGCTAATATGACTTCTTACAAATGGTCATAGGAATATCTTCTTCTAACATTTTAGGAGCGGTGATTCCTTTATTGATCACTCATAATCTTTCCATACAACGAACCATTCCCAAGGCTATCCATTATTAACCATTTACGGTGTAACTCCAAATAGAATCAAAGAGTAGCTTTTATACTCAAGATCTCTATATGTTAATCCCAAATCTAAGGATCACTTACACCCACTATTCTTTATAGTATCATCCATTATAATATGGTGATCTCTAGGCTTGTCGATCTAATGTACTTGTCAACTACAAGCATCCATGTTTATAGCTTAAGTGTCACTACAATATAGTTGATGAGATCAATTATTTTTTTAAAAGGAATTGGCTGAGAACATGCTAACTTGTCCACATTAGTGATGACTTATCTCACTAATACTATGGTTAGGGACATTTAGTATTGATAATTTTAATTAGAGTGGTCCCATCATCACAACTCTTTGTGATAAACTCTAAATTATCAATGCTAGGCTTCACTATTTTACATGCTTTAAATAAAGAATATAAATAAACAAGTAGTGAAGGTTGTTACAATCATATATACAACATTGAAGTGTTAATACATAGGCCTAAGGTGATTGGACTTAGGACATGACACTAACACTCCCCATATTCCTATGCTGGATGCATCACAATTTACTTTGAAGACTTTGTCGAAATTCGGCAAGGCCAAGATAGGGTCCTCAATCATCTTTTGCTTCACAAGTTTGAAGTTTTTTTCGGCCTTCTGTATCCACACAAACTCACGTCCCTTGTTGCACTCCATGATAAGTACGGTCACCAAGCTAATATTTTTGATGAAACGACAGTAAAATGAGGATAGACCATGGAAACTCTGTACATCATGGATAGAAGTTGGTCTAGGCTAACTCCCGATGGCTTATACCTTGGATGGATCAACGTGCACCCCTTCACTTTTTCTAGATAGGCCAAATTCCTTTAAGAATAAAACATAGAATGTACAAAGAAGAAGATAAAAGAGAAAATACAAACGAGCCCCTAGTGACTCCTAGGGGGATACCACTAGCTACTATCACTATAACTAAGCTTAGCAACGTGCCTCTTCTTCATACCTCCCTTTAGATATAGCTAAAGGTGATCTAGTATATGGCTCACCTAGCATCATAGAAGATCACACAACATCTCAGCATTAAGATTAGTGCCATTATCCACTTTTCACCAAATATAATGTCATGACTGTCACATTGTCAACGCACATTATAGGGCTATTGGTACACAGCTTGATTAAAATGGTGAGCTATCCCTATAATCAACAGAAGGGGGAGGGGAGGGGTAATCTTAACGACCTGCAACTCATATCAATTACAAGAAATAATAATCACAATCATCCACCCTGTAGATAGTACATAATGATTCTATAATAAATAGGTCTACATGGATTGGATATAGATCAATATGTACTTTGATTTTCATAAGCTTTGATCACCCCACTTTCCTATGACTCATTGGAAGGCATATGGTGAAGTGAGATATTCAGAAAACTACACCTGCTACACCTGATCATTATATGGCACTCATTGGAGGCTAAGTGGCTAAAATGCTGGTGTTTTGATGTATGGTGTGCTGAGATATTCGGGGCCTGCCACAGGGTCACTCATAGACAGTTGTAGGTATACTAGGATATTCAGAGCCTGCACCTGCTGCACCTGATCATTACATGCAATTCCTTTGAGGCAAGTGACTAGAAAGCCGGTGTTTCAATTCCATGTGTACTGAGATATACAGGGTATACCACATGGTCGCTCATATGCATCTGTAAGTGTGCTGTGTGGTTGTAGCCTCTTTCTAACTTGCACCTATGTGAAACCATAAAGAGAGTAAATCTGCTACAGATACAAAATAGTGGAGGGTTGGGAGGGTATGTTACATATTCCATAGCATATCATTCTTCTGGGTTCGGTTTATTTCAATGTTGTTGCCAGAGCGTGGAAGTACTAAAGATTCTCTTACCTATTGCACCTGGTCACTACAGTTATTGAGAATAAAATTGACATGAAGTCAGAATAATAACATATACTCTCTCACTTGGGCAGTCAAGATTCCTGTATGGTAGGAAATGCATATTCAGTTAGAGGAAAAAATGATGCATTCTAGTGGATTAAGAAGCCACTTAGCAAAGCTGAATGGAAAAAGTTGTGATGATCTCTTAACTCTTATCCATAACCAGGTGTCTCTCTGTATGATATGAGTAATCCTTTCCACATTGATTTTGTTAGCCTGAAAGTGGACTCTATTTCTTGTTTTCCAAAGAGACCAAACTGTCGCCAGCCACAAGGATTTCCAGGTATCTTCATTAATCCTTGGCGGTTTTGTCAGCTAAGAATTGCCACAGAGAAAGTGCTTCATGGAGATTGTCAGCTGCTTGTCCCTCTATGGAAAACCAGGCTTCTAACTTGAGCCATACCTGTACAACAATTAGACATTTAGAAAATAAGTGGTGAATGAATTCATTATCATTACCGAATTGACATAGTGGACATGTCAATGGCATTCCCTGTTCGATGATTTTCCCGTGTTTGAGTTTTTCCTTCACTGAAAGTGCTCCATGAAAATATTGTTACCTTATTTGGGGTTATTTTATTCCAGACCATGGTTAACTTGGCTGCCTCCTCTTCAGAATATAGATTTTTCAGGCTTACGATTTGAAGGCAGTTTTAAGTTTGCCTTCTTCATTTCCTCTGAACGCATATTTGTCCACATTCAGAGTGGCCAGATATCTACCCTGCATGGAAGACATCAGATTGTCCATCTCGGTCTGCTCAATAGGTGTAAGATACCTCCTCTAGGACCAGGACCAACACCGGGTGAAATTCATCCAGTACCCCATTTCAGCAACATAGTAGTTTGGATTGGCAGCAACTCTGAACAAACTACTGTGACTTTTTGAAAGAGCTTTTTGAAAGAGCCAATTGTCAAGCCAAAACTTGATTCTGACTCCGCTGCCTAGCTTCATGTAAGTGATATGTATGAAATACAAAGAGGAAGCTACTTTCTGCATGGTTTTCCACCAGGAAGAGGCATGAGAATTTCGGATAACATGAGTGCTGCTTGATGCAGGTAAAAGTGACCTTAAATCCCGCAGTCCACCTGTTTCTAGCAAGCCCCTCTTACCATATTTTGACCTTAGTACATTTAAGGTTAAGCTATTTCCCTCGGTGAGTATTCTTACACACCATTTGGCCAGCATGGCCTCATTAAAGGCTTGTAGGCAGCGCACCCCTAGGCCTCCTTTATCAATTGAGGTGGTTAGTTTGTCCCATGGTACCCAACATATCTTCTTTAGGTCTGATCTGCCTCCCCAAAAATGTTCTTTGAATGGTATTCAGTTGTTTGATCACAGAGGAAGGAGCAAGGGAGTAGCGAAAGAAATGAGAGGGAAGAGATGCCAACACCGAGTTGAGCAGAGTTAGTTTCCCTCCAGCAGATAGGTATTTGAAGTCCCAAGTGTTTAAAGTAGCTAAGAATTTGTCTATTACAGGATGTCATGTACTCCGTTTCCTATAATTTGATCCAATAGGAAGTCCCAGGTACTTGAAAGGAAAATTTCCAACTTTACTGCCAAGGTAAGTTGCCATTTACTGAGCTGTTTTAGCAGGTATTCTTAGACCAATTAGGTTGCTCTTACTAAAGTTGATGCGTAAACCTGACATCAGCTCAAAGTTTTGTAGAATGGCATTAAATACACGAACATTATTCCAAGAAGCTTCTCCAAATAGTAAAGTGTTATCAACAAATTATAGGTGTGTCATTTGGATTGCATCTTTCTCTATCAGTACCCCGGAGTTGATGTTTAAAGTTGTTGCCTTATTCATCAAATTAGACAGGCCTTCAACAACTAGCAAATATAGAAAGGGGGATAAAGGGTCACCTTGTCTAAGCCCTCTCTTCGGTTTGAACTCTTTTGAAGGACTCCCATTGATAAGAACAGAGGTTGTGGAAGATTACAAGAGTTCTATGATCCAGTTTATCCAGACCATAGGGAATGACATCAGTTACTGAACTTCCTGCAGATAGTCTCAGTTAATAGTATCAAAGGCCTTTTCAAAGTCAAACTTGAAGATTAAGGACTTCCAGGACTATTGGATGGCAACCATTATACGATCCAATAGTTTTCAACCTTTAATAAAAGCCATATGATTGGGAGCAATGATACCATCCATGAGAGGAATGATTCTGTTAGCTAACACATTACTTATAATTTTTGGCATGGAACTCAGCAGATTGATAGGTCTATAATCCTCAAAGCGCATAGGTTCTCCAGTTTTGGCCAGCAAAGTGATGTCAGACATGTTGCATCCTTTAGCCAGCTTGAAGTTCCTATAGAAGTCTAGGAAAAGTTGCAGTATATCATCCTTCATTAAGCTGGTGAGCTGTTTTATGAATTTAAAATTCAAACCATCTGGTCCAGAACTTTTGGAGCTGCCATAAGCAGAGATTGTTGCTATAATTTCCTGTTCTAAAAAGGGGGTAATCAATGCTCGTTGGGCCAATGTGTTGAGTGGTTTAAATTCCAGACTACTCATACGAGGTCTGGGCCAATTAGGGTATGCAAATCTCTCCTCAAAATGCTGCATGAAATAGGTTTTTAGTCCTTCTGGATCATCAATACAGGAGGTTCCCCTCCGGATTCCTTATATGGTATTCCTTGTTCTGATTTTCTTATTGCAATTATGAAAATACTTGGTACTGGCATCTCCCTGTTGAAGCCAGTTTATCCTGGACTTTTTGAAGGCGAGACTGTCAAGTTTTCTGGTAGTACATTCCAGACCTTCTCTCAGTGAATGAATATCCACAAGGGTACTCTGATCAATCTGTAAGAAGTCTACAGTTTCAGCAGCCAATTCTGTGAGCTCCTCAAGCAAAGCCATCCTTTTAGATTCCAAGTTTCTTGGTGTTAACCTTGACCACTCTTTCATTCCTTTTCTAAGAGCCTGAATTTTCACTTTGATTTGGTAGCTAGCACAGCCCTTTGCAACAGATTTATTCCATACATCCTCTACCATTTGCACATATGATTGTTCACCTAACCACCAGTCTAGCACTCTTAGGCGCTTAAGACCCGACTTCTGGACTTTAAGATAGAGGCTTATAGGGCAGTGATCCAAGTCATCTCTTTTTAAGCCTGTTTGTATCCAGTTTGCGTCTTGGTTGAGCCAATGATCATTTACCAAGAACCTGTAAAGTCTGCTCATAGTTTTGTAACAATTTAAATACCATGTGAAAAGTCTCTTTTCCATCTTCAAGTTAATGTGATCAAGGCTCTAGATAAAATGTTTGAAAGTAGCTATCTCTTGTTCATTTGAACGGTGTGCAGTTCCCCTTCTTTCACTGCTATGTAATATGGCGTTAAAATCGCCCATCACACACCATTTTCGTTCTTCATTATTGGTTAGCCGTAGCTTGATTTCATTCCATTGCTATATTTTAGCTGCTAAATCTCTCGGACCATATACATTGATCATGTTGGATAAGATACTTTCACAATACCAAATACTAGCCACTCCTAGAAACCCCTCACTGGGTGAGGTGATAAGTTTTCAGAAACTGTTTTTATTCCATATGCACAATAAACCTCTAGATTGTCCTCTTGAGGCTTGGTAAGTCCAGTCATAATCTCTATCATACAAAAGCATATTACATAACCTTTCCTCCACAATGTCCAGTTTGGTTTCTTGTAGACTAATGAAGTTTGGTGTTTCTGCCAGGATGAGTTCACGTACTCGCTTCTTTCTACCTGGGCTACACAAGCCTCTAACATTGTATGAGATGATCTTCATTGAAATTTTTTTCCATCTCCCTTCTTGTACTGCCTGGGGCGGTTGCCCTCTGAGATTTTTTGTTAATAGAGTTTAGATTTATAAGATGTGACCGAGTTTAATTAGGGTATGGACCATATGTTAGTCCTAGATCACACCCTATGTTCATGATGTAGTCTACCTCTAAGTTTTGCTGCTCCAGTGATAAATCCTCCACAAGAGAGTTGCAGACAGTAGATGGTTTAGGAGAATTGATTAGCACTAACTGGCTAAGCCTTTCTTGAAGGGATCCATTTTCTGTCTGAGATAAGAGAGTCGAATCTTTCCTTGATTGACTTCTAGTTCTAGATCCTCTTTGCTGACTTTTCTTTATAATTTCCCTTCTACCTGCCAGTGTGGAGTGTAATCCAGGAAGAGATACAGATCCAGCACTAGATGGAAAGTCAGCTTCTTTAATAGATGCTGGGATTAAAGGATAAGTTATGATTTCCCCAGACATACTAGTAACTAGATAAACCTCTGAATCTTCATTAGTTTCCACCCTGCATACTTCTTGTAGGTATAACTGAGTATCAACAGGTACCTTTAAATTAGAAATGAGTGTGTCCTCATCCTGTCTAACAGTTGTGTTATCAATAGGTTCCTGTGAATCTTGAACATGAGATTTTGTACCATAAGAATCTAGAACATGATCTTCACTGGGTATGACCAGAGGATGAGCATGCACCTGAGTAGCCAACTCAGTCCCCGAATCTTCTCCTATAGGTTCATGTATTCTTTCACTACTTGGGGATAGAGGCCACCAGCTAAGTTTAGCAGGTATCCATTTGGGCAGGATGGGTCCTGTGTCCACATCCCTCAAGTTATCCCGTGGAGCTACTTCCACTTTAGTGAATGTTTTTGATACAAAAATCTCATTTTTCTTCAAAGGTGGGGATTTACAAAGTTTTTTTGAGACAGGAGAATAGCATTTCAAGGAAGAAGAGTTAGATGACCTGTGAGTCTTTTTTTTGTTAAGCCAAAAATTCATTCATAGAAGAATATGTATAGCTTTCTTACAAGAGATAAGAAAGTATAAGGAGAGCGATACTTAAAAAAAAGGCATGGCTCATAGCTCTTCTTGCTGAACCGGGG
>JAOWBN010231954.1:0-12542 GCA_028565015.1 Pinguicula moranensis
GAAAAAACCAACTTTCTTGTGCTTATGGGGTTTATTCAAATATGAAATCCTATCTTGGAAATACAGTATCCCACTCTTATTTACTACCCAGGGCTTCGATACTTTTTGCAATCGAGAAATCTCTACTGCTGCAGGTGCTATTCGAGAATAATTAGCCGATCTAGACAACATGTAAAAAATAGTACAAAATGAAAAAAAAAATCTCTTCCTATCTCATCCATAAATTTGGCAGTCGCCACTTATCTAACCACAACATGTCTAGTATGATTTGTGGCAATTGGGAATAGTTGCAAGTAGCATTTTGCCCTGTCATACCCTTTTTTGCTAGGTAGTCAGTTATTCCATTCCATTCCCGATATTGGTTGCACATAGAATCAAAGTCCTGCCTATCCTTGAAGTCATCAAAGAAATCCCATAAATGCCAAGGGTGACATTAGTCTCGCTAAATCCATCCTACAAGCAAAAGTGAGTCGGTTTACAGAATGATGTCTGTCTAGGCTGCTTCTTTGCACATTTGCAGGCCCTCCGTTGGAACTTGGAGTTTCGTGCCATTGTTAGTGCCTGTACCAAAATGAACAAAAAAAATAGTTAAGAAATCACCATTTGCATTCCGGATGACCCCACCACCACCTTAGAAGCCTGGGTTCCCAATGCAACTCCCGTCCATATTAAGCTTCACCCATACAATTGATGGTTTGGTCTAGTAAACTAGGTTTTCTCTACTATGATCCCTTGCCTTCATTTATATGTTGAGTTTGTTTAACAAGGATTTGTCCATCACCTACACTCGAAATTGCATGTAAGCCAAATCAATGATAGAAATAAAAATTGTATGCCTACCTATACGTTTGGTCAACTGAGCGATATAAATCATCAAACTGAGTCGCGCACTGACATACCTACAGGCACCACATGATGACCCCAAAGAATAATTGAGATTGATCCTACCCGCCATGACCGGTGGGTCACAGATGCCCATTGAGTCACACTACCCTATCAAGTCCTCGTCTGTGCGATGGGGATCCCAAATAGATCTGTTGCTATATTCCATAGCTCTAATGCCAACATTTTGCCTGATAAAATATGAACCATTGTCTCTTGTTATCTTGTTTCACAACATTGGAAGGACGAGAAAAGTGTTCCATCTTTTCTAGTTAGATGGTCATCTATTGGGAGGTAGTTTTGCCATGCCCTCCAAGAGTACAGGGCTACCTTCGCTGGGATGGCTTTATTCCATATAAAAGAATCTTCTTGAAACCTTTCCGCATTGCCCTTGATGACCTCCCATGCTGACTTTAAAGAAAACTTCCCATCTTGGGCAGTCATCCATATGACAACATCCATTTCTGCATCGGGCATAGGTGGTTTCACCAACAAGATTTCCTCTGCAGTTATGCCCCCACCATTTGGGCTAGGTTTTGTTGTGTGCACTACCCATCCACTATAAAATCCCCCACTTGTATGTCCTTATCTATAACTTGTTGGGCTTGAACAGCAAGAAACCCCATTGCTAACCATTTGTCAAACCAAAAAGAGAAGTTCCCTCTCTTTACTATGATTTTTATATTATCGAACACCTCTCCCCTCATACTCATGTCGTATTTCCAAAACCACGAGTCTTATTTTCTATTGCATCTCTCAAAAATATGATCATGAAAGTTAAAACGGGATCAGGTGTGTGATCAAAGGGACCCCTATTGGATGATGAAAGCTTCTAATCTGCTCCAATCTATGTCCTAGTGAAATCATGCGGGAGAGAGCATTCTAAACCAAAATAAATAAGCAAGGGGACAAAGGATCCTCCTATCTAAGCCTATGCGCGGACAAGAAAACCAAGGATGACGCCATTCATTGTGGTGGAGAACCATTGTCCTCTCACACACTTCATGATTAAGGAAATAGGATTAGGTGAGAACCCTTTTGCTTTCAAAGCTGCCTCCAGGAAATCCCAGTTAACTTTATCATATGCTTTGTGCCTACTTTGATCATCACATTCCTCTCGCATATTTGCTATGGATAGGGTGTATTAATTCCTATACGAGTGTTATATTATAAAAAATTCTTTTATGTGGCACGAAAGCTCCTTGTTACTTAGCAACTAGTTTAGGCATATGTATATTCAGGCGTCTGACCAACACCTTTAACATTACCTTGTACACCACTGAAGAGAAACTAATCTGCTGGAACTTCTCAAAGTTGTCTTATTTCTCCACTTTAGCAATTAGTGTAATCAAGCTTGAGGCAAACAGGTAGGGCAAAGGGGTACCGACAAACAAATCCTTAACCATCCCTACCAAATTTTCCCCTGTGATTAACCATGTTTTCTTGAAGAAATTTGAGCCAAAACCACAAGGCTTAGAGGCGCTAAACTGGGTATTGACCACAGTGCGTATATTACCTCTTTTACTAAGGGAACCATACATAATAAAGCATTTATGGCATTAGTAAGATTTTGCTTGAACAATTTAGAAATGCTGAAACTCGCCATTAGAGCTAGGCTAGTCAGGATTTTTTCAAAATAAACCACCTCCTCCTCATGGACACTCTGATTTTTTTATTTTTATCCCCTTCTTCCATCCATGTTTTCCTTGGCATTTGCTCCAGCCATGCCAGTTCTCTATTTTCCCGTTCCTGGAGTTCGACTTTGGTCGCCATGTACTCGGAGTCTGTGACGACTTGAGAATTCCAACTTCACTCTATTTTTGAATGTATTGAGTTTGATATTTATATCTACCTGGCCAAATGTATCTCTGCTCCATACTCGCAACACAACTCTTAGATCATTCCAGGACTGCACCATCATAGGTAGAAAAAGCTTGCTCATGGATCACATGTTCTAATATTTAAAGTGTTGAGTTACATATTGTGGCAGAGGGTCTTCGAACGTCACCAAAATAGGGCAGTGATCCAACGTCTTCCTGCTTAATAGTGTGTATTTGCTTTGTGCATTCCAACATAGAATGTACGCATTGTTGAACATCCTGTCTAGTTTAGCCCAAGATCTCCTTGTCCCATTATGGCTATTACACCAGGAGAAGTTCTTTCCATGGCTCTTTAGTTATACCAAGGCATAGGCGTGCAGGAAGTCACTAAATTCCTTCATTGGTAAAATAGGGCGGGTTGCACCCTCACTTCTTGTCGTGTTCAACCGGATGACATAAAAGTGTCCTAAAACCAATCAAGGGAGGCTGGTTGGTTGAGCGTTCCTAAGATATTGCTATAACTCTCTACTCCGTATGTAAGAGCACTTCTTGTAAATGAAAGTAACTAAGATGTTTACTACCCCTTGCTTCCATCTGCTCCTAATGGCTTGGGTGTTTATGTGAAACACCTCTAATTCACTCTGTGTTTGCCAAAAACTCCATTGTTTTCCACTTTTAGCCTCATTTGAAACGGAATTCGAGGATTGAGCAATATGTGCTAACCATCTCATTTTATCTTCTGGTATATATGATTCCGCTTCGCAAAAAGGCTCACCGGGGACTTATTTACCCATTGGTAGAGGTGTCTCGTTGATTTTTTTCAATCTTATACTATTCCAAAAAAATACTCGGTGTAGCATAGAAATAGCTGGAATCCCTAAAAAAACACTTCCAAAAAGGAGGACGGTAGACTTACCTGTCAAAGATTAAGGATCTTCAATCGAGATGTAACCTATCGGATCTCCTCAATGATTTCCGTGATTCCTTTTTGGAATACAGTTTAGCCTTTCTTAACTTCTTTTGTTTGACCTTTTCCTTGCCTTTTTATGGGAATTTTTTAAGGGACAACAGTTTGATCATTTGTGCTCCAAAATTTTCCCGTGATGGACTCCAAAATAGCATTCCCCCTATTTGTTTCCCTTATTCTACTCTCGACTCTTTGCTTGGGATTAGGTGACTTCTAAAGTGCTACTCGTTGAGTTTTCCTTAGAGCCCGTTGGTTCCTCTTCATGTAGTACGAGTTCCCATTCCATAACCGAAATTGCTCCAAAATAGCTGCTAAGTGATCGATTTCTAGCTCCAAGGCTGCTACTTGTGACTCCTCTTTCAAGTTTTCAACATCTAAATCCTCAAATCCTGCATTTTCCACTAAGTATTAAAAATCAAAATAGGTAGCTCTATTAACATGATGGTCGACGTTGGTTGCCAGGTTGGAAGCACTCAAAATTTTCCCCAAGTCAGTCTGTTGACGCACAGTAGAACGTTTGTTATAGTCAAAATACAGAAATCTAGTGGGCCCCTATCCAAAACCAATTGCCATATATAATTCAATGCCCACGTCTTCGCATTCAATGACTCGTTTTCCTTCCTGGACAATGGCGTGGCATGGCAATCTAGAGCTAGAGTGGAAGACAACATATTTGTATCGTCCTTCATCCTGGGTTGTGCGCTAGTGTAAATATCCATTCGAACATTGGAGTTTTTGGCATCCCTTCCGACTTGTGTAATGCTGACCAAATTCCATTGTCCAACGTCGTCGCGTGCGCTACTGCTGATGCTTGGGTCCAAATATGGAACCTTTTCCATTGGTTTGGGTCCCCTCATACTTAAATAGGGTAAGAAAGGTCATCGATGTTGAGGTTGAACTAGGAGGCCAACAACTTCAAATTTTTCTTACTGATCAACAATCAAACTTACAAAAAATTGAAAAAATGACAAAAAAGAAAAAACTTGCCTTTGGGGCGGTTACACAGAAAATAGCCGCATACTACCTTGAATCTAATTCTTTCGTCATGCAACCTGACGGGAATTCATCAATAATAGAGGCCCAGGGAAAAGGGAAGATTGTGCAGGTTGTGTCTCGTGGTTTGGATGTGGATGTGGCAACGGATGAGGGTGGTTTGTCAGTTCTTGGGATTTTATTTGGCGAAGGCGAATGAGTTGAGAGAGATTTGCAGACCGGCAAAGTGTTTGGAGCAGCGACAAAAATGGCAATGGTGGCAATTGTCTGTTACAGATCCAAAAAAATGGATCATGGAAAACATGTTCCAGATTCAATTTTTTTTTTGTATAGTGCATTTTGAAAGTGTCAGTGATGGTGGATGACGTGTGTATGGGAGGGGATGATCAAGCGGATGATGGTGAGGGTTGTGAGGTTCAACGCCAGCGTCGAAGGGAAGGAAAGGTGGCTGTCGGGAATGTTGTGGCGGATCAATCGGGTATATATGTTCTGCCGACTAATATCAAGAAACTGTGCAGAGAGGCGGATTCATTTCATGTTGCCAATCTGCCTCTAGGTTGCACGGAGTGGGAGATGCATCGGGTTTTCTTGGTGTTTGGAGTGGTGCGGGATTCCTTCATCCCTCGAAACCAATTACCAAATAGGCGGCGTGTTGGGTTCGTCCAGTTTGATCCGTGGGTGATCGTGCGGTGTTTGAGCAGCGCCTTGCCGATTGCTGGATTGGAGTGTACAAGTTGGTTATTCATCGAGTATGGGGCCAAGAGATATGGGGTATCTCCACTGGTACAGGAGTTTAAACAAAGCTAGCAACATCATCTAGCATAACGAATTCTACGGTGTTGCATTCGTTTCAAGTAAAGAAGCAACGAGTAGTAACATTTGAGGAGGACTCATCGGCAACAAAATGGCTTGATTGTTGTGTTCTTTGCTGGCCATTGGTTGCAGCTTCTGAGATTGCAAAGAATTTGAAAGATCAAGACCTTGTTGATGGGAAGGTAATTGTGGTGGAGGGGGGGGATAAGTTTTGGTTTCTTACCCTACTGATTTGCTACAAATTCGGATTCAAGAGGAACCAAAACTGGCCAAAATGCTTGGCTTGTTGAGTGTGTGACTATGGCATCATGGAGGGTCCAATGGGACCAGAGATGTGTAGCTGCAGGTCAAGGGTACACCTTTACACTGTTGGTATCCTGATTTCTTTAAGAATTTGGCTGAGTCGTTCGGGGAGTTCATGAGATTGGATCACTATACTGCAGAGCGCATCATGATGCACCATATGCTTGTCCGAGTCTCAAATTCAGGTATCATCAATGAGAGTGTTAAAGTTGAGATGAATGATGAATGGTTTTCTATATGTATTGTGGAGGAAAGGGGTGCGAGTCGTAGGTGGGAGATTGCTTGGCCGACCGCTGGAGTAGGTGTGGGGAATGTGGAGGTTGAGATGAACAGTGCCTTCACGTCGGCTGTCGTATCAATGTCTAAGGCAGTGCCAAATGATGTGCCGGCTGGGAGTGATGTGCAAAGAGATGTTTGTGTGGCTTAAAAGGAAAGATTACCGTTTGCAAATTGTTTTTGGATGGTGCGGCTGTTGAGCGGCAGACTACGCCATGCTCAATGTCGCGGGATGGTGACTTTTCTATGGTTGATCGATCAATTGAAGTGAACAAGATGTCGTTTGGTACTGTCCTACCAGCGCCCGAGTGCTTGATCATGCAGTGTCAGCCGTCCGCCAGCAATGTGCAAGTGCTTGAGCAGATAATTTAGGTAGCCCACCTCCCGCTTGGTAATACATTGGCAGTGTCAGAACACTCGTCTGATGAAAGTGTACTATAGACATATTGACATGATTGGGCGGATTCAACTACCGAGAGTTGTCACCACAGTTGGAAAAAATGTATGTAGTGAAATTATTGATGATATGGTTGATGGGGAGTCCTGGAAGAAGAAAAGTAAGAAACATTTTAAGTCTTTGCGAGGATATCCGTATGATGCTCCCAAATGGTCGGCGGACAAGGTGGCTGAGCCAACCCCATCGGATGTATGTCTAAACCAAGAACGTTTATTTGGGTCTGCATCACCTATGGAGGACATAGCTCATTTTATTTGTGGACGACGTCTTGGGTATCCTCGGCAACTTTGCAAGGAAATGAAAGAAGCAAGGACAACTAAGGAGATTGGTAAGTCTATTGGAGTGAGTAGTGATTTATATGATGAAACTATGGTCTCTAGATTGGTTGATATGGAAAGAAGAGATGTGGAGATGGAGCACCTGAGGAAGTTGTGATAGTGCCTACTACTGTTGATCAATGAAGATTATGTCTATTAATGTACGAGGGCTCGGAGCCCCGGGACAGATATGTGCAATACATAATCTTATCTATTCTAATTTTGTTGATTTCTTATGCTTGCAAGAGTCAAAGAAACATTGTGCTAATCGGTTGATTATGAGTAAGCTATGGGGTGGGGTAGGTTTTCAGTGGGCTAAGAGCCCACCTGATGAATAGGCAGGAGGATTTTTATCTATATGGAATGGTGATGTATTTGTGGCTTCGTCTATTCATTTTTTCACTAATATCCTTGCAGTTGAAGAGTATGGACAACAACACAGGCTAAGCTATTGGTGATTAATGTTTATTTTTCCTATGTGTCTGTCTGATAAACGTGCATTGCGTTTACATCTTTCGAGTATGATACAGGAAGAAGATTCTTGTGCCATTTTTGTGGTTGGTAATTTCAACTCTGTCATATCTACTTCGAAACGACTTAATTATCATGGTCTACCCTCAGTGGACATGGTAGAGTTTAGATCAAAGATATCTTTCTAGGAAGAATTTTGATTCCTTCTGTCACTTCTTGAAGACTTTCTTTTTCATTAAATAGCCCCTTCGATCTAGCTGCTTATTTTTTTTTTAATCATTAATATTTTTTTTTATAAAATTTCATTCTTGATAATGCTATGATTGACCCCCCTCTACAGAGATTTTCATATAATTGGCTTAATTGGAGAGGAACGAGTGCAAGTCGGCTTGACTGTTTTCTATTCTCAGATAGTTGGATTTCTTTATGGCCAGATTTGAAGGAGATTGCTTTTGATAGATATATCTCGGATCATCGCCCTATTATGTTGACGACATATAAAGTGAATTGGGGACCAAAGCTGTTCAAGACCTTCGATGCTTGAAATTCTCACTCAGGCATTCGATCTTTTGTTGATGCTACTTGAAAGAGTATGTCTTTCTCAGAAAGTAAGTCTTATATTCTGCATTATGGTTTGAAATACTTAAGACAGTCTCTTAATGCTTGGAATCATGATGTGTTTGGAAAGGCTGATAGAGTTCTTGATGGCATATCCGGAAAATTATGTCTATTTGATCAAATAGAGGAGACACGTGCTTTATCAGATGATGAAATTAAAGACAGGAAAGTGGCCTTGGTTGATTTACAGCATGCTCAGAATATAAAGGCTGCAAATTCTTTTTTCAGAAATCTAGATCTTCTTGGATTCGGGAAGGGGATGGTAAGACTCGTTACTTTCATGCTCGGGTACGTAATCGTCGCTTTCGCAATGAAATTCGTGGGTTGTTATTTGATGGTATTTGGAAAGAAGATGTAGTAGGTGTGAAGCAAGGTATTTTGAATCATTTCAGAAAGCATTTTTCTGAGCCTTTTTGTCGACAGGACGAATATTCTCATTCCATGTTAACGTATTCTGTCTGTTGAGGATAATAAATTAATGTCAGCAGAGTTCAGTGATGATGGGATCTTGTTCTGGTAGGAAGAGCCCGGGTCCTGATGGGGTCAACTTTAATTTCCTCCAGACACATTGGGAGGTTTTGAAAGGAGACTATATTGCTTTTTTGTGGGATTTTTATTATTTTGGGGATATATACAAAGCAGAAAATTCTACTTCTATTGTATTGCTTGCTAAAGCGACCATTATCTTTGGTGGGCAGCGCTTATAAACTATTATCAAAGCTTTTGGCGAATAAACTGAGGATAGTGATTGATAAAATTGTTTTTCCTCAACAGTTGGCTTTTATACAAGGTACACAAATTCAAGAGGGTATTTTGCTTGCATGTGAACTATTGCACCATGCGAAATATAAAAAGGATCCTACTATATTCTTGAAAGTTGATTTTGCTAAGGTATATGATTCTGTTAACTGGTCCTTTTTGTTTAATATGATGCACAAGATGGGGTTTGCGAAGAGGTGGAGTTATCGGATGAAATCATGTCTCCAGACGACCTCAGGATCTGTTCTTGTTAATGGGGTATCTTCTGGTATTTTTTATTTCTGCCATGGTCTTAGACACCATGACCCCTTGTCGCCTTTCTTCTTTGTTATTGCCACGGAGGACCTTAATTTATTACTTAGTCGAGTTGTTGATCTTGGTGTATTGCAGGGGATTCACTGTGGGGAATCCATCTATACCCACTCGTTATATGCAGATGATACTTTGTTCTTCTGAGCATGAACTCTTCAAAATGTGCAACGTGTGAAGGCTATCCTTAGATTATATGAGCTTGTGTCAGGCCTATGTATCAATTTCAATAAGAGTAGTTTATTGGGGATAAATATTCCTCTTGACATCCAGCAGAGTTTTGCGAGAGAACTGCATTTTGCTGTGACGGGTTTTCCCTTTGAGTATTTAGGAATTCCGTTAGGTTGCAATCCATGTTATGTGCGCTTTTGATGATCCCTTATTCTTGCAATGCGCAAGAAAACTTCGTGGGAGAATCAGTTTCTAAATTTTGGAGGAAATGTGACTTTTATAAAGAGTATCCTTTGTAGCATACCAGTATATTATTTCTCTTTATATAAGGCCCCGAAGGAGATGGTGCAGATCTGTACATCTTTTCTGTGGAAAAACATATTCTAGAACATTTAGGTATAGCCTGGATTAATTGGGAAAACATGTGTCAGAGTAAAGAATGTGGTGGTATTGGTTTTCTTGATCTTAGTTTGTTTAATGTTGCTTTGTTGGCCTAGTGGGGATGGAGGCTCCGTACGGGGGCAGTTGGGCAGTGGCGTGACATTGTTGTTCACGAATATATACGCAGTGGGGATGGAGATTGGTCTGATTTGCCCGTTCGAGTTGGTCATTCTCGATGGTGGAAGGATATGCATTCTGTTATATGTGTATCCTCTTGGTTTGCGGATAGTGTGAAGAGAATCGTCATCAATGGTGATTGGACTCGGTTTGGGGAGGATGATTGGTTGGATGGTGATACTCTGGCTGGACGGTTTCCACGTTTATATCCGCTAGCACTTGATCAACAGATCCTTGTTTTGGCCAAGTGGTTTTGAGAGGGTGAGGATTGGCAACTGATATTGTCCTGGCACAGGACTCTTCGATCTCATGAGGTGGTCTGGGTACAGGAGTCAGAGGCTATGCTGATTGGTTGTTGGCCGAAGCCTGGGGGATGGATGGCGCTGGATTGCAGACCCCTCAGGTGTGTATTCAATGAAAATTGGTTATTGTGTTCAGCGTTCTCTACTAGGGTTTGATTCGGTCTCACAGCCTGTACTTGCCTCGATCTGGGGTAATCTATCACCTTTCCGAGTAATGACTTTTTGTTGGCGACTCCTTCAGTTATGTTTTGCTACTGTTGACAATCTTCTCTATCGAGGCATGGTGTAATCGGCATCATGTAGTTTCTGTCATGGAGATTTGTATAGCACATCACATGTGCTCTTTACTTGTTGCTTAACTTATGCGATCTGGTCAGATATATACCACTGGATGAGTTTCTTGTATGTGGGTTATGTGGATCCACAAACTCATTTTATTGCTCATATGGGTATGGCTACGAGGAGACGTGGTAGAGAGTTATGGAAGTTTATATGGCATTGCACTACGTGGAACTTATGGAATGCAAGGAATACTATTTGCTTCTGGGAGGAGACATTCGAGCATGTGAAAATCGTGGAGAAGATCAAAATTCAGACATGGCGTTGGTTCTTTGCATATGTTAGGCCCTCAGAGGTGGTGACGACAGCGGATTGGCTGCGTCATCCTCGACTTTGTGTTAGTAGTTTTTCCCCCCATAAATTATACTTTTTAAGTAGGAATGATTTGACCTTCAAGTCGGGGACGAATCATTGCCTTCACTCAGTACAGTTTTACCAGTTTAATGCACACTTATTTATCAAAAAAATAATAATAACACATAAACACACCACATCTATTAGGACACAATGATATTTTTCTGCAAAGTGATCATGATTCATGAATCACGTAACCATGTAATCTGTCAAATTTCTTGCAAGAATCCTTCATTCAATTTATTTCTGCATTGCAGGTCTTGCACCGAGCCATGGAACTGAATACCCCATTGAGCAAAAACAACTCAACAAGCATCTCACCAGTTCATCCATCTTGATGATGGACTTGTCATCCTTAGATGCATTCAAGTACTCGTTATGCATCCTTAACCCATGATAGTTATGTTGAATCATAAGATTCAGTTTTGAAAGATGTTGTGATTAGTCAAAATCTTGGTCAAGTCCAACTAGGGTTGTGAAAAGGCAAGACCAATCATGATTTGCGTAGAAGCCAGCTAAAATTTGGTTAGATGTCTTTATTTGAAGGATCAACGTGATCAAGCAAGATCTTGGCTTCTGATCCAAGGTAGAATTTTGATATATCGAACGGGCCAACAAGGATTTAGCCCGGGCTCAATTAATATATTATCTAAAGAAGCTAAGATAAAAATTTGATAGCAAGATTTGGGTAAAATAAATCAAGACAAAAGTATAATAGATACACAGTACTAGAATTTAACCAAAATGAATTTAGAAGAGTTGATGGGAATTTTTATAACTCGTACAAGAAGATAAGGTTCTAAAGGAGGATGAGGATCCAAGCAAGTTGGTCTAGTGGTGAATTGGCCCGACACACATGGGAAACCTAGTGAGGTCGGGGGTTCCAACTTGCGAAGGATACTCTGAGGGATTAGTCGGCGGGCCCCTGGGCCCAAAGGACACCCTGATCTGTGATTCTGAACTCAGTCTTCTGATTACTTATCAAAAAAAAGGATTGGGGACAACATATATATCAAAATATTCCTGCATACCTTTTTTTATAGTTAAATGTGTTAAATAAAAGCAAAATGACCAGAATAAAGCTGGGTTGAGCATACAAGGCCCAACTAAGTTTCAGTGATTTAGTATTGCACTGGAAAGACAGATTGGGGCCTAATGGCCCACAGTTTTTAACTTAATTCCAGAAGTTTCAAAAAATATGGTCCCACTTTCAGTTGTCTTGAGGACAGTTCCTCGAGCAGTGTGTGAAACGCTTCTTGAGCTGTGTGGGACTGGAGGACGGCAAGTGGGGCAACGGGAAGCGTGTGGGCGTGCGTGATGGATGGGGGCAAGGAGTGAGTGGACGCGCGTGGTGGACGGTCGCCGGCAGGACTGCCAGGATCTGACCGGGAGCGATCGGATCTAGCCGATCCGATGGCGAACGGGGAGGCTGGAAGCGGCAGAGAGCCGTGCGGAGCATGGACACTGACAGTGAACTACACCCTGAAAAACCTTAGTCCTAAGGTATTCAATTTGTAGTCCACAAATCAATTTATACTCAATCATTTTCTTTCCCACGATCGGTATGGGACAATGACACCCCCCCAAGTCCAACTAGGCATGCCCTGTTGAGACTTGTATTATAGGCCTTGTACCTCGCAACCAACACTTTTTGAGCTCACTGCATCATATTTCATATGGCCGGGCTAGTGCGGTTACGGGTCTCAGAGGCTCTTGATTTTCCGTGCCGGTGCAGTCCCCCAACCTCGCTCTGATACCATGATAGTGAACTACACCCTGAAAAACCTTAGTCCTAAGGTATCCAGTTTGTAGTTCACAAATCTATTTATACTC
>JAOWBN010231965.1:0-12540 GCA_028565015.1 Pinguicula moranensis
GCTACTTCCTCCAACCATGCAGAAATCCTTGCAATTCATGAAGCAAGTCGTGAATGCATTTGGTTAAGGAACATAACTCAGCATATTCGTGGAATGTGTGGCTTGAAAACCAAGAATGACATTCCAGCTATTCTTTATGAAGATAATGCAACTTGCATTGCTCAGCTGAAACAAAGTTTCATTAAAGGAGATAGAACGAAGTATATATCACCCAAATTTTTCTTTACACATGACCTTCAAGAAAAGGGTGACATCATTATCAAACAAGTTCTATCATGCGACAATCTAGAAGATTTGTTCACTAAAGCACTACCTACTGCAACTTTTGAAAAGTTGGTCAAAGGGATCAGAATGAGGAAATTCAAAGAATTGGACAACAGAGGGAGATGATAAAATCATGTACTCTTTTTCTTTCATTAGGATTTTTTCCCACTGGGATTTTTTCTAGTAAGGTTTTAACGAGGCATGATAGAATGACATTCAGGGGAAGTATTATGGAATGAATATCCATCTATGAAATAAAATTCCATGCAAAATATATGAGGTGTCACTACGTAAGAGCTTCCTATGCTATGTCAAGCATGCAAAGAAGGGTAACACAAGTGTTAAAGAAGATGGATGTAAGATGACAAATGGCTTTGGCAAGGCAACAAATGTCAAGAGAGAAGTGACAAATGTCCCTAACTAAATTATATAAATAGGGCTCTTCCATGGGATGAATAACACACCAAAACATTGAGAGAAAATTGTAGAGAGATCAAGTGTAGAATTTTTCTTTGGAGAAGAAAAGTAATCTTTCGGATATTTTTTATCCTTTGTATTCATCATATTGCTATCATCGATTTCACAACATCCTGCCTTTTTCCATATTATTTCAAAAATAGTATTTTGAAACTTCATTTATGTTTCTTCTTCTCATCTTTTTCCAGTCAAAATTTATTTTTTGGAAGTAGATAGGAAAAGGCTATTTTTTTTTTATCTCCCCATTCTACTTTTAATGACAATTTTGTAAATAAAAAAAAAAAAATCTTAAAAGATTTAATTACAAATACTATTTGTATAACTTTTTTCTATTTTTTGATTGTTTTTCAAAATTCTCAACATATACAAAATGAGAAGGAGAATGAGAAGTAAAATGAGAATAAAAACAGGTATAAAACACACCCTAAGACTAAGACCCTACGGCTGAGATAGTCATCTCAAAGATTTGGATTCATTATATGAACATGACAATCAATGGTGATATGGTCAATTTTTAGTCTTAGTATTTGTAGGAATTGGGGAGTAATTCCCTTATAACTAAAGAGCAAGATAATGTGGAAGAAGATTATAATTGGATTAAATAAAAAGATACTACAAGTGTTGTAGAGAGAGTTTTCGTTTCTCTTTCAACTTTTCCCATTTTACAACAAGATGAGGATATTTAAGTTTTAAGGGAGCTCTTTTCATGCATGAGGAGGTGTGTACAATCATCGGAGGTTGCGGGTAATTGGTCATTATGGGCCATTTTTAGTGGTGGTTGCCTATCGGGAGCCACCACTAAATGGGCCATTTAATCGTTTGGCCATTGAGGGCAGTACTTGCTTGGGGGCCAAGAGGGCAAAATTTTGGGACTCCTCGCATGTATCCTATTTCTCCTTCTTTTTTATAATTGGGCCTAGATCATTTATTTTCTCCATCACTCCCCACTCTGCTTTTATTTCAAGTGAAATCAAGGTGGTTTTCGCAGGCACGCGGCACTCCCAATCTAATGAAGTTCAACTTCTACCCGGCAAATATCTCGTCGTTTAATCTTCAGAGGATTCGAGGGGCTATTGGCTCCTGTAAATTCATTCTTCTCCTTCATGCACCAAATGAACATTCTTCTGCAGCAACATTTATTCTCTAGAAAAGAAATGATGTTGGAACTTTTCCTGACGTGAACAAGTAGATGTTCTCGTTCCTTGGTGGCGTTTCCTTTTTTTATTCCCCAAATTCTTGATCTCTCCTATTCCGCATCAATTTTTCTTGCAGTTGAGCAACTCTAATACGAGTATAACTCTCATAATGGCTTGGTTCAGGCTGCGCGTGCTGGGATGGGAGAACCCCATTGTGTTAGGAATAGAAACACAATAAGAAAAATGATACAGAACTTACGTGGTTCAACAATGTGCCTACATCCGTATGGAAAGGGGGAATCAATCCAATAGGAAATAACAATGATGTGATACAACAGATATACCGAGAAAACCTCTCAAGCCTCACTTTCCTCTTCCTCAAATTCTTTTAAACCTAAGAGATCACATATTTATAAAAAGGAATTCTAATATCATTATAATTCTTTCAGGAACTAATAATTCAAGTCACATTAAGATTTTAATTTACATAAAATCCTAACAATCATCCCACTAATTTAAATTTTCTCTAAGTAACCCTTTAGGTGCGGCTTAATGATGGGTTTCAATCAAGCTCAAGTCACGCTTGAACTTGCCAATAGAAGATGACTTCATCGTCTCACCATTATGACCAATAGGCTTCACAGCAACAAAAGTACTCATACTTTCCTCAACCAAGGAACAAAAGCTTTCTTTCTTGTGTTTACTCGAAACATGATCACTGGTCTCCACATTAGACAAAAGTACTAATACTTTCCTCAACCAAGGAACAAAAGCTCACTTTCTTGTGTTTACTCGAAACACGATCACTGGTCTCCACATAAGACAAACATCTCTCAAAGAGAGAAGATATCTTCACTACCCATCTCTTTCCTGATCATGCCATCTTGCATCTTGATTCATAGTACCAATTCAAGTAACTTTACGAGGTTTCTTGCCACCTAACTTCACAAATCTTCTGTTAACTGGTTCAAATGAGGAAACCACTCCCTATGAAAACACATGTGAAATGGGCATGCAGAATATAAAATCAATTATGGGTTATATTTCGTACTATCTACACTCACAACATATGCATCTCCATAATCTTCACCTTCAACATGGTTGAACTCATCAACAGTCTTATCATCACTATCTTCATTATTGTTCTGAGAGAAACGACATTGGTCTCTAAGATGTTCCTTTTTTCCATAGTTCCAGTAAGTTTCTTGCTGACCAGGCCTTGACTTATTCTTACCTCTGTACTTGATCTCCTATTTGAGTTCCTGTCTCTTGATCTCCTATTTATAGTTCTTGTCTCTTGATCTCCCATGACAATCAACATTTAGAGCTTAACTCAAACCCGAGGTCTCGCCTAAATCTCTCATGCGCACCTCTTCAACCAAAATCAAATCACGAATATCATCATATTTCAATTTAGATTTACCAGCATAATTACTAATAGCCATTCTCATGTCTCTTGATCTCCCATGACAATATCATCATATTTCAATTATTTTGCAGTGAAGCCAATAGTACTAGTGAACGTATCTCATCATCAAATTCAATTTCATTAGATGATAATGATTCATAACAATATTAAAATCATTCATATATTGTGCAACATGCATACCATCTGTCATCTTCAAATTGAATAGCGTTTTCATCAAATATACATTGTTGTTCGCTGACGGCTTTTCATACATGCCTGACAAAGCCTCCAAGAGATCCTTAATCGTCTTCTCCTTGATGACGTTGTGTGCAACGAATCTCAATATGGTTTATTGAATAATCCACAAAACCCATTGATCCAACAGGTTCCAATCAGCCTCATCCATCGTTTTAGATCATTTTCCAAGTAGTGGAAGATGGAGTTTCTTCCCATAGATGTAGTCCTCTGTTTGCATCCAATAGTATCCAAAATTTGCATCATCAACCTTCTCGATCCCCGATATATTTACTTTATCTGCCACAAAATAAAAAATTCATTGTTCACGATGGTTGACCACAGGAAAAACTCCTCAGATATTGCCAGAAACAAGGTTTTTTTATATCATTATAGGGATAACCCAACAATCTTAATCGAGCTGTGTACCAATGGCCCTAAATTCGGCGTTGATAATGTGACAGTCATGACATTTTGTTCTGTTGAAGAACGGATGGTGACAATGATCTATAATGCGGAGCTGCTTTGTGATCTATTATGATGCTAGGTGAGCCACGTACCTAATCACCCTTGTCTATACTCGAAGGAGAGTGCGAAGAAATACATCAAACACATTTCATTTACAAAGTCTCTAGTCGGTAGTCACCTAATTAGGTGTATAGTTTTCTTCATTTTTCTTTTACTTGTACATTCTCTATTTTAATGACATTTTGGCTTCCCAAAAAAAAACAAGGTTTTTTGCGGAAAAAAAGTGAAAAATGATCAGCAAAATTGTGCCTCTCGCCCGCGCACATTCAAGGCTAAATCAAATAATTTTTGGCAATAATTGGATGATGGAACCCACTAGTATTTGTTCCCACATAACAAGTTTCACGTAGGTATCTCCACTTTTGAAATTCGTCTTCAAAATCAATGGAAAATGGCCGAACATGTTGTAGCAGCGCTAAGGTTTGTGCCGAGCGTTCGTCGCCAAATTATAATATTTTTTTACCACAATTGAATGTCAAGACCTTAGGGTTTTGTTCTCCATGGGACGTTCTTCAAGGTGGTGCATTCAATTTCCCAATCTATGGTGACTACTGGCCGTAATCGGCCTGCCAAACATCAACAGCGGTGGTCAAACATGATTTTTCAGAACCTTTGCTAGCAAAATTTACACTTTTCAGATAACAATTTTACGGCAACCAATCAGAAGTCAATATATCTTGGAAATCTTTCCACCTGTTAGAAACATATCTTGCTCCTCTAGTTCTGCCAGTTGTGTTTGAGGGTTTGATAAGTTCAGATAGATTTCCCACTAATAGTATTCCTTATCTTCCATACTTGGATCTGAGTATATCCATGGCTAGACTCTTCTCATTTCACAAGATTCGAAGACCACACTTTCCTAACATTGCTTCGTTGAATGCACTTAAGTTCCTAACTCCCAGTCCCCCTTCTTTCAGCGGAGTAATTACTTTGTTCCAGGCTGCCCAGGCTACCTTTCTCTGATTATTATTGCTTCCCCACAAAAAGGATCTCTGGAGTTGCATCAATTTTTTCAGGATAGAAGGAGGTGTCTTGAAGAAACCAAAGAAGTGTGTAGGTAATGCTGAGAGGACAAAGTTAATGATTGTCAGTTTGCCTCCCATAGAGAGGAATTGATGTTTCCATAGATTGAGTGCCGATGTAAACTTCTTCAGGACCGGAGACCAAGTCATGAATTTTGTTATATGCTAGTGAAATGATGCGAAGGAGCAATTCCATAACTAAAGAACAAATAGCCTGAGATGAGAGCATCAAAAATACCTAAAAGATTTTAACATTAAAACAACGGAGAAAACAGTGAAATCTTACGTACCATTACATAGTTCCATCAATCAAACAAATTATAAAAAAAAGCACAAAAAGCTAGCCATCAGGCGTCCATCTAGTGGGATCAACTCTCTTTTGTCATTCAGCGATTCTGCTGTAAGGTCAGCAATGGAGGAAGTACTGAGGTTTCTCCCTTTCCTATCTGATCTCATAAACCAATCTTACTGTTTTCAAGTTAGTATTTCACAAGCCACCAAATTAATAAATCTCCCTTTCCTATGTGATATCAGATTAACCACCAGCCAATGCTTCTATCCCATGGTCTGAAACTGGACAATTCTTGATACATATCTTCTTCAAGGCAATACATTTTAGCTTTAATCAGTTTTCCCACCTCCAAAATGAATGAAGCATGTTGACTAGCAAGATCCTCTGTGATGCAGCCCAGTCTTTCAGCCTTCTCAAACACCATCTGAAGATATGAAACAAGATCAATTGTTGCAAGCTCTAAGAGTCGGGGTCCACCAAGGGAAGAGAAACCTTTCCATGTAGTACTTTTGCCATGTCCTCTCCCCCATATACCTTAAGTCTATGGCCATTGACTTTGAATATGTTTCCGGTCTCCATACCTTTAATTTTCACAGCTCCGAATAGGAACACTCTACGTACCATCAAGGGTCCAGACCAGCGAGACTTGAGTTTTTATGGGAAAAGCCTTAATCAAAAATTGAATACCAACACGTTTTGGCCCTCAAAGAGCTCCTTTGGCTGAATGTCCTTGTCATGCACTCTTTTTGCTTTTTCCTAGTAGATCGTTGAGATATGGTAAGCTTCAAGTCAAAATTCATCAATCTAATTAAGCTCCATCAATATTTTCTCTACTGAGACTTCATGATCAAGATTAAGCATTTACATTACCCAAAATGTTCTATGTTTCAATTCCAAAGATAAGTGGCAAGCCTTGCTATAAACTAATAGGTAAGGGAAGGTACCAATAGGCGTCTTGAAAGTGATCTAATATGCCCATAACTCGTCATCTAACTTTCAAGACTAATCTTTCCTTGAGGGGTTAACCACCTTCTCGAGAATCGTCATGATTTCTTTATTAGACACCTTTACTTATCCGCTTTTATGAGGGTGATAAAGTGTGGCCACCTTGTGTTTTGACTCCATATTTTGTCAAGAGAGACTCAAATGCCCTGTTGCATAAATGCGCCCCCTGGTCACTAATAATCATTTTTGACGTTCCAAATCTGGTGAAAATATTCTTCTTGATGAACTTCACCACAACCTTGCTATCATTGGAAGGAAAAGCCACAACTTTCACCCATTTTGATAGATAATCTATGGCTATCAAGATGTACTTGTTCCCAAAATATGAAGGGAACGGCCTCATGAAGTCAATGCCCGGACATCAAACAACTCCACCTCTTGGATATTGTTCATAAACATCTCATTTTGCCAAGAGATGTTATCAACCCTCTGGCAGTTGTCACATTTTTTTACCCATTCTACAACATCCTTGAAGATGGTAGGCCAATAAAATCCCGATTGAATAACTTTGAATGTTGTCTTTCTTATTCCAAAATGGCCACCATAAGGAGATCGATGGCAACCCTCTAAGATTAGACTCTGTTCAATTTTGGGCACACATCTCCTAATAAGGCAATCACTGCAAAAACGAAATAAATATGGTTACCCGAGATGTAATAATTTTGCATCATGAATGAATTTCCTCCTTTGCTGATAAGATAGCTCAGGTGAAACCTTATTTGTCAGCAAAAAGTTTGTCAAGTCAGAATACCAAGGTAGTGAGTGGATTGACTTAATGGTAAAGAGATGCTTGTTAGGAAAAGTCTATTTGATATGCAACAACATCCCATCTTCTTTGTGTTCCTTTCCTTCCAGCCTTGAAAGACGGTCAGCTACTTGATTCTTCGCCTCCTTCCTATCCTTGACTTCCAAATCAAATTCCTGGAGTAGAATGACCCACCTAATCAATCTTGGTTTTGCATCTTTCTTTTGCAAGAGGTACATGAGGGCTGCATGGTCAGTGTGAACAATCACTTTGGCATGTAGCAAATATGCTTTGAATTTGTCAAAGGCAAATACCACGGCTAGCATCTCCTTCTCCGTGGTGGAGTAGTTAATTTGAGCACCATTCAGCACCACTAGTATAATATATAGCATGACGTGTATTGTTTCAAATTTGACCGAGCACTTCTAGCACAGCATAGTCGCTTACATTGCACATAACCTCAAAGGGGTAGCTCCAATCTGGAATCACAATAAATGGTGCAACGGTCAACTTCTTCCTTAGTACCTCAAATGCCACCATGCATTCTTCATCAAAGCTAAAGAGCACATCCTTTTCTATTAGATTGCGTAGGGGCTTGCCACTTTTGAGAAGTCCTTCGTGAATCTTCTAAAGAACCTGGCATAGCCCAACAAGCTTCTGATGGCCATAGGATTTGACAAGTAGGGCAATTTAGCAATGACATCTATCTTTTCCTTATCCACCTCTATACCACGAGAAGAGATTTTGTGACCCAAGATGTTGCTTTCCTGAACCATGAATTGACATTTCTCCTAGTTGAGAACCAGATTTGCTCTTCACATCTCTGGATTACCCTTCCCAAATTCCCAAGGCATAGCTCAAAAGATGATCCAAAGACAGAGAAGTGATCCATAAGCATCTCTATGATATCTTCCACCAATGTCATTAAAGATGGCCATCATACACCTTTGAAAAGTTGCATGCGCAATACATAAGCCTAAGGGCATCCGCCTGAAGGCGAAGTGCCAAAGGGAGAGGTGAAAGTAGTCTTTTATTGGTCTTGTGGTGCTATGGCTATCTATTTGTAGCATGAGTATCCATCTCAGAAACAATAGAACAGATACCCAACCATACGATCTAAGAGTTGATCCAAGGGAGCGGAAAGTGGTCTTTCCAAGTGGCACTGTTCAATTTTCTGTAATCCATGCATACTCTCCAAGAATTAACCACTCGGGTAGCCAATAACTCTTGTGAGTCATTCTTCACCACTGCAACTCTTCCTTTCTTTGGTACGCACTGCACTAGACTCACCCATTCACTATCAGAAATCGGATAATACATGCCAAAGTCAAGAAGCTTAATGACTTCCATCTTCAAAACTTCTTTCTTCATATGGTTGAGCCTCCTTTGTCTGTCTGCTACTGGTTTTGCATTCTCTTCTAACAAAATTTAGTGCATGCAAACTGATGGACTTATACCTTTGATGTCGGCAATTGTCCACCCAATGGTTAGCTTGTGCTTCCTCAACAAATCTAAGTGTCTCTGCTCTTGCCCAGGCTCAATTGAAGATGAGATAACCATGGGTAAAGTCTTATTCGCTCCCAGAAAGGCATACTCAAATTTGTAGATAGTGGCTTTAACTCTAACTCAGGTGGAACCATGATAGAGGGTCTAAAGTATTCATTTCTGATATCCTCTAATGATGGACTTCTATCAATGGTCTCTAAAACTCCATTGGTAATTCCTAGAATAGACTCGTCCAAGTGGCAACCTTCAACCATATTCTCAACTTCTTGGGAAATTGTGGAGTCAAGTTGATCAAGGCCTTCATCCTCTTCAATGGAGGAATTGTAGTCAGGTTATTCCAAGATACATTTGTCTAAGGCATCCAAAGCAAAATAAGACTTTACTTACTTGGGGTGTCTCATTGATTTGACAACATTGAGGGTCCATTCTTCACCATTTACATTAAAAGTAACGGTATTGTTCTTGACCCCAAGGTAGACATCTCTAGTGGCCAGATATGGTCTCCAAAAAATAGGAATTTCAGCATCTTCTTCTATGTTATTGACAATAAAATCAACCTGGAGGATGAATTTGCCTACTTTCACTAACACATTTTCAATGATCCGCCACTTTTAGGGTTATGTTGATTGGCTCTATTTTCTTTTCCAACCCTAGAGATTTGGCAGTGTGAGGGGCATCAGGCTAATCCTTGATCCTTGATCTAACAATGCTATGGGAAAGTGTCGCATCCCAATTTCACATGGAATGGTGCAACTCCCTAAATCCCTCACCTTCACTGGAATACTACCTTGAACAAGATAGCTGCAATTCATACTAAGTGCCACAATCCCCTCTTCCTGAATCTTCTCTTTATTTGGCACAAGGTGTTTGATGAACTTGGAATACTCAGGAAATATTGACATTAACCTTACAAAATATTTTCAAGCATCCTTTGAAGTCTCATTCCTTGCTGATCTTTTTACGACCTCTTAAATGGAAAAGGGGTGGTGGAACATACTCACACCCCATGGGGGAAGGTACTTTCTCAGTCTCTTCCTTCTTCTCATCTCCTTGCGTTGATGTAGCCTCAACGTTCTCTGAACTTGAGTCATCAACTTTCTTTTTCAGGGTATTCGGCTTATGCATTTTTCTCTTAATCACCCAAACCGACTTGCTTTCCACTTCTCAGAGTTATGGCCTTACAATCTTTCCCCTTCGGGATGGGAATGGTATCACTAGGTAGTAAGCCTTGCAGTCTTTGGCGGATCGATTGGAAAATTTGCCCGACTTGCATCTCTAAATTTCTCATGTCATCATTGATATCACCAAACCTCTGTTGATAATATTTGTCCCTCTCATCAAGTATACTCAAGCTGGAATCCACCTTGCTCATGTGCTTCATCATGTTCTCTTCAAATGAGAGTTTCTTCTCTTCTTGCCTTGTCTCTCCAAACCTGGGTGGTGCATTGGTGTTTGGTCTCCATTGGTTTAATGCCTCACTAAGGATAATTGCCTTGATTTCCATCTCTCCATCCTCCTCCTAGGGCTCTCCAGTTACCAGTTTGATTGAAGTTTGGACCCTGGTTAAAATTGGAACATCGATCATTGATGTAATTGATCGATTCTTTTATTAGATGACAACGATCAGTATGATGATCCCCTTGGAAAACTCCACAGCTCAGAACTCACTTGCTACCTACATTGAGCTAAATGTTTTTGAAATTCCTAGCCAATTTCTCAATCTGTGCCTCAAGACTGGTGAGATGATCTACATCAATAGCTTCTCCCCCCATGGCTGGTTTTTTGGGTGACAATCTTCTCTCATGGGGCCACACGTATTGATTCTCGGCCAACTTAGTGAATAGGTCTCTAACTTCATCCATGGATTTGTCTTTCAAAGTTCATCCAATACATGCATTCACCATTGCCATGGCTTCCATGGTTAGTCCCTTGAAGAATACCTCCAAATCTCTTCCATTTTCTAGGCC
Organism: Pinguicula moranensis; assembly: GCA_028565015.1. Lineage (NCBI taxonomy): Eukaryota > Viridiplantae > Streptophyta > Magnoliopsida > Lamiales > Lentibulariaceae > Pinguicula > Pinguicula moranensis. Next base: position 10,585 of record JAOWBN010231965.1, read on the forward strand.
ATGGATAGGACACTTTCTCAACAACTCTTGTAACCTTAGCCATGTTTCTGAAAATGCTTTGTCTTGAAATTGTTGGAATTTTAAGACTTCCATATGAAGCTTCTCCACTTTTGAGGATGGGAAGTTCTTGAGCAGAAACTTCCTTCTAATTTTGTCGAAGATTCCAAGTTTAAATCCACTATCGAGTCAAACCAAGACTATGCCTATCCCCACAAGGAAAATGGGAAGAGAATCTTTCTCCTAGTATCCTTTGATACACTTTGTGGTCTATACATGTTGCTAAGAGTGAGAAATGTCATTACGTGAGCATTATGGTCCTCATGCTCGTAACCCTTAAAAATGAACCCATACTGAATGAAGTTGATTAGCTGCGGAGGGATTTGTGTGTTGTTCTGTTGGATCAGGGGCACTGAGGTATTTGGCCAATTCTTCTGGTGCGACACTGATACCTATTCATTAGGTTTTATCCCTCCCTTTCCTTTACCTTGGATTTTTCTTTAGTGTTTCTTTAGCTGGAGAGGGTGGACATCCATGGCTAGGCTTAACAAGCACCAGTCCAGGAGCATGACTTCCAACCGCCAGTTGTGAAAGTAGAACTGGCCATCCACGCTGAGTGATTGTAATGTTCGATGGAAAATTTACCGAGAAATGAACCAGTTTTGTTGATTGGGAAGTACAAGACTTCTCTTCTGATGTGAATGTCCGAGTCTCAAGACGCATTTGAATTCTTGCATGGTCTAAAGTAGGCATACCCTAGTTGGACTCTAGCGTCCCCAGGAGTCCTGCCCTAGTTGGGCTCTCCCTTTCCAAAGAGTTCTACCCAAGTTGGACTCTCCCATTTCGAGGAATCCATCGCTAGATGGACTCTACCAACCAAAGGAGCCTCAATCTAGAGAAGAACGGGTAGAATGTGTGCGAGATCAAGGGGGGTGGGCAGGGAGAGATGAGTCAAATAGAGGCCCCACATATTATTTATGTTATCTTAATAGGATTGTATTTATTTAGTTTTATTATTTTCGAAAATATAGTTTAGATAGAGTTTAGTTTATTTTGGATGATCTCAAATCTAGGAATTAGAGTTATAGTCCTCGATCACTTTTTTGCTTATATAAATGCAAGTTATGGTCGAGACTTATACCATGTTTTTAGGAATGATTTTATGTTACGTAATTGAGAAAGATCTCTTTGTTCTTCAATCCATATTAGGAACATAATTAGGTTGCATGCATCTTTGGATTCATGTAAATATTGACTTTATGATTTTTGTGTTGATCATAGAGTCGATCCTTGGGTAGGTGTTCGATTAAGCCTCTAGTTTACATCTAGCATAGTGCTTGGCTAAGGGTTGATGTTTCATGTTTAATTGGGCTTATACGGCATAACACATTTCTTCCATCATTATTCTTTCATCTTTGATATTTTGTGTAACTTTTTGTTGGGTTGCCCACCTTATCCTTTTTGTTTACTTTGAATTTTGCTTTTTTTTAATGCAAGAATAATTTCGCAATTCCACGTTTATATTCTGCTTACAAAAAATCACATTATCTTCCCTTGGCCACTTTGGCGAGCCTAGAGGTTCTTACATTCAATCTAACAGACTCGTAAGCAACCGCATGAGATACGGTGGAGGTACCAAATTCCTGTGAACTTTATGTTGGTTTTGCATCCTCCCAAAGGTTGGATTCTCCACCCTCTACCCCTTCGCTTTATAATGTTTGAGGCCCAACTTCGTGAAGGGATCATTTTTCCCTTGCTTCCCCTATTAGGAATTGTATCCGTTTCTGTCGAACAACCCGTTTTCAATTGGCTCCGGGCATTTATACCTAGCTCACGTTGTTCTTGGCAATTTGCAAACTCTTGGAAATAAAGCCTACTCCTACGGCTATTTCTACCTTTTTTTTATAGTTTCTTTCAATCTTTCTTCTTCCTTGCGGCCGCTGATTGTTCTTAATCCTC
>JAOWBN010231987.1:0-12540 GCA_028565015.1 Pinguicula moranensis
ACAAAAGGTATGTGACCTACTTTGCAGTTCAGGTACTCCGCCATGTTATGCATTCTATAATATGGAACATTTACCCCCATCAGACTACTTTTACTAAAGTTTATCTTCAGCACTGAGAGCATCTCGAAATTGTACAGTAATACTTTTATTGCCTTCACACTTTCCCAATTAGGTTGACAAAAAAAGATTATATCATCCGCAAATTGTAGATGGGATATATTTACCTTATCATCCCCTACCTCCAATGGTGAGTACAACTGTAGTGCTATCACCTTGTTTATCATTGTTGATAGTCCCTCAACTACCATGAGGAATCAGAAGGGAGAAAGAGGATCTCCTTGTCTTAGCCCCGTTGTGGGATAAACTCACTAGTTGGACTTTTAATTCACTAGCACAGATGTTGAGGCCGATTGAAGACACTCTTTTATCCACCATAACCAACATTGTGGCATTCCCATATGTTGCATCATATCCAAGAGGTATTCCCAACTCACAGTATCATATGCCTTTTCAAAATCAAGCTTGAGTACAAGGCTGATTTTTTCCTCTTTTTCATTTCATCCAATACTTCATTTGTGATCATAGCTCTATCCAGGATTTGTTTTCCTTCAATAAAAGTCGTCTGATTCAGAAAAATAGTTTCATCCAACACTTTTGTTAGTCTACCTGCAAGGACCTTTGAAAGAATCTTGTACATATTGCCTATCAGGTAAAATTCCTGTATCATTTGCAGGATATCCTGTTTCATAACTGGTAGGAACTGTTTAACGAACCCAAAATTCAGACTATTCGGCCCTGGGCTTTTCATGCTTTCACATCTTTTGATCACATCCAGTAATTGTTTAGAGTGTTCAGATATCTTTTTTAGACCCACAATGCTCATCTTAGGTCTGCTTCCTTGTGTTTCTTTAAACCTCTGTAGAAAATTCTCTCTGAATGTCTCTTTAATACCCTATACCCCATCAATCCATACTCCTTGTATTATATTTCTCTTTATGTTCATGTTCACCCACTCGTGGTAGAATTTTGAATTAGCATCTCCCTCTTGTAGACACTTAATTCTTGCCTTTTGATGTAATATACTCTCATGCTTCCTATTCAGTTCTAGTGCTTTTTGTCTTAGTTCAGTGGCTCTATTTGATTGGAGTAGATTAACTTCATCATTTTCTGCCTCAAGTTCCATTATTTTCAAACTTTCCAGGATTTCCATTTTCTATGCTTCCAGGTCCGGTTTAGCTCTGTTCCACTTTCCTATCTCCTCTATCACCCTTTTAATCTTCTCCTTGATCCTAAATCCTGCATAGCCTTTAATCGGCGTTTCTGACCAAACCTTTTCCACTAGTGTCTTGTAATCCGCATACTGTAACCAACAGTCAAGAACTCTTAGTGGCTTTGCGCCCCAGTTTTGGTGTTTAGCACTTAATATCATGGGACAATGGTCTGAATCCTCCCTGTCCAAACCAATTTGTATCTAATTTGTATCATTTCCCGACCATTTATCAGTCACTAGAAATCTGTCCAATCTACTCATCGCCTTCAATGATGATAAGTACCATGTGTACTTTCTCTTTTGCATTCCCAGGTCCTGCAGTTGCATTTTGTTTACAAATTCTTTGAATAAGGTCATCTTAGCTTCATTTATGTTATTGGAGATTCCTTTTCTTTCTGATCTATCTAGCATTGCATTGAAATCTCCCATGACACACCACTTATCATTGCCCTTGCCTCTCTGAATCTGCAGCAAACACTCCCACTGTTTATGCTTTTCCTGTAGGGTTGTTGGTCCATATACATTGACGACATGAGATATATCTTCTTCTCCTTCCCACACCCCTGTCACACCTAGTATTCCTTCCTCTTCTATCATGCCATGTCTAGTGAAATTCTCTTTATTTCATATGCACAATAAGCCCCCTGACAGTCCCCTTGATCCTTGTACACCCGGTAAAAATTGTGGTCATTCCAGATACTCTCACAAAATTTTCTTGTGATCACCTCCTTTTTAATATCTTGTATGCTCAGGAATCTACTTTTTGTTCAGTTTCCAATTGTCTGATCCTTCTCCTGCGTCCCTTCTCTCCTATTCCCCTGATGTTATAAGTTATTATCTGCATCCCATGTTTTCTTTTGGCTCCTATTCCCCCCACTTCTTCTGAGTTTTTTCTTTATCCTTTGTGTTTCTTTTGCTGATTTCTATGAGAGTCTCCATGACCTCTTCATCAGTTTGTTGTTGTAGTCCTAGGTTTTTTCCAAAGTTCAATTTAGCTTCCGCTTCTAGCTTCAAGTTGTTAGCATTCGCTGCCTTAATTCCACTGTCTGTCATCGATGTAGTATATTTCACCTCCTTTGTATGTTTAGAATTTTCATATGATTTAGAGTTTGTCAATAAAAACTCTCTCCATTCTTCTAAGATCTGCTAATTTTGGCTCTTTTGTGCTGTCTTCTTTCTTAACTTTCCTCCTTATGTGTTTTTCTTCCCTCTTCCTTTTATTGGTGTGTACAATTTATCCATCTTCTCTGTTTTCTGAAATCTCTGCTTCAGAAGCTCAATCTTCCTCAATTCGTTATCCTCAATTTCTATACTCTTTTGTTCCCTTTCTGTAGATTCCATTTCTTTCATATGTCTTCCTTCTTCCATGCATTCCTTCACCGGACGTGTGTCTTCTGCTAGCCTTCTTGTCCACTGCCCCTCATGCCAGTTTTTACTATTTATTTGGGAGTTTTCTCTCTGTGTTCTATCCTTTCCCTCATCTTGTTTGTCCTCCATATTGTTTGCATTAATACTGTCCTTCTACTAACATTATCCACTTGTTGCATCTCTGGGAATACTTCCTTTACCTCTCCTCCATTTGATCATCTAAACCTTGAACACTGTCACTTTCCCATTCCTCTACACTTAGTGGCCTAGCTATACTCGGTCCCTCATCTGTTCTTGTCAATTGCCAGAATTTATACCTCTGCATCAACTCATCATCTTCCTTTTCCTTTCTCTTTTCCTTTATCATCCTGTTCTCAGTTACCTGTTCCGGTCTCTCTGCTATTTTTTGGTTCAGGTCTACCTTTTCATTATTGATGGAATCAGTGTTTTCAGCCCAACTGCCCTCTTCTGAATTTCTTTATCCTGTGTACTCATTTTCTGAGTGTTCCTCATCCCTTGTAGAGCTTACTACAGTTTCATCATCAAACCATTTCTCCAAATCAAATTTTTGTTCCCCTACCTCAATCACCCTTACTTTATATATTTGTCCTTCAATTTGGATCGTTAGTAGCTGATTGGCTGTTGAGCTTATCTCTACCTGAATAAGGATTTGTGCTGCCTCCAGATATAGTTTCTTAGTAGTAATCTCATCAATCCTGATCAATTTTCCCACTTTATTACCTATAGCCTTAAATATATCCTCCTTCCATGCATGATAAGGTAACCCATATACTTTAATCCAACAACATCTTTCCTTTATGGGTGGCTGCCTAATCCATTTCTTCATATCTATAACCCAGTTTTCTAACCATTGCATATCATGGCTTAGAAGATTTTTTAGGTCTTTGTCCTCATCTTCCCATATCAAGACCTTCCTTGCTCCCATAGGGCTTACCTTCAAGTTATATTATCCCCCTCTCTACAATGTCAGGTAAAGATCTCTCCACCCTCCTTGTTTTTTAGTGTACCCACCCGGCTATAATTCAACCATATTGAGTCTTGTCTAATTGTATTGAATCTCAAATCCACGATTGCTTCTATGTTGTCCTTCGCAATCAATTTCTCAGGACCTAGCATCCTCTTATCCTTGGTTACTGCGTCCATGTACGATATTCCTACTGTGAGTTGTTCCTTATCCATCTCTTGTCTTACCAGGGGTATTCTGTTATTGTCGGTCTTTCTTTCGCCTGGTATTTCTCTTTCAAACCTGGTTAGGTTCGCTCTAACTTGCATGTCCCCACCCAAATGCTATTCAATCTCAACTCCATATTTTCAACTGACATCACATTCTCATATATGACAAAGCCAATAGGCATACCTGATTTTGCCCGTTTGCGAGGTATGAAAAAATCAATTAGAGCCCCTTGTGCCTCACATACCTTTCTCAGTTCTATCAGGTTCGTTTCATGTGCAAAGTTTGTAATGAAAAAGGACATTTGAGTACCTTTTTCTCCTTCCTTCCTATTTTCAATCTTTCTCGGTCCGAGTCGGTCGTGAACACTAATCTGTCTCTTGCCTATTCCTGCCATCCCACTACTCTGGTTTTCATTAGCCTTGCTTGCACGGTTTGGGTTAGGTCTCCTAACTTGGTTTTCTAGGCTTCTTATGGATTTCCCTTCCCTAATTTCTTGTTGAGTTCTATGTGACCGTCGGGAAACAATGGTCCAGGGTGTCATCCTATTTTGCGATTGGGTTTCGGTTTTGGGGGTATAGTAGGTAGAAACATTGCCTCCCCGGAACCCGGCTCGTGTCACACGAGGAGATAGTGTATTGGCTTGGTATGAGGTTTGTTTTTGGTTTACAGCAGGATCTGGCAAGGTAGTGTGGTTAGGGTAGCGATGTTGTTCATTTTCGTCAAAGATATTTGGGGATTTAGGGGGTGGGTGGAAAGAGGGCCAATTCAAGTCTACTTCTCGCAATTACGTTCAAGTCGACGTTAGGCAAACAATTTGGTCTTGTATTGATGAAAAGGACAAATCACTGGATCATGGTGCTTGGCCAGTTGTGCTGTAAATTTTAGTGGAAGTTGCTCAGTTATAAATTTTGATAGATGAACATTCAACTATTTAGCCATATAAACTGAACCTCACATGTTAATTCTTTTCTGCCAAGTTACAAGTCCAATAACTAGCACAAGGCGTGCCTGAAAAATATAACTTTGCAACAAGACCAACAAAAATAACAAATGAGGGCATTTTCGTAAAAGGGTGCCACATTAAAGAATTTGGAGGAAATCCACCTTGGTCATCGCAAATACCAAACGAGGGTTTTATCTCAACCGTTGTCCCGTATTACAACTACCAAATAGAAGGTACAAATTATCATTCCGGAGCTAACCAGTAGTTATCCGCGAAGCCAAATATGTGCAATCCAGCTATCAAACAGACCCCGTAGTTTTTGCCAAAACACAAATCAGTGAATAAAGAAGGAATTGATATTGGTGGTGTTGATGCATTGGAAATTAAATTTGGAGGCAAGAAATATTTCATATACGTTGGTTCTCTCACTGTCCCGCCATGCACCGAGGGGGGGACTTGGACAGTCCTAGAGAAGGTAAGGTTTAAGACATATTCCCTTGTCGTTCATGTTTTGAAAATGTGTTAGGAAAATTAAATATGAAATAAAATATACATACATATACAGAATATTTTAACAAATTAGGGGGCGGCGGTAGTGGCATCACAGTGGCCTCTGTCTTCAGGCGGATCCAAATATTTATTGAAAGCAGCGCAAAAATAATTTAGAGGGCAAATTTTTTAGGGAGGGGAGGGGCACAATATAAAAAAATAAACTGTAAAAATAAATTATTGGTGAAGAGAAAAGTACAAAGAGACTTATTTTTTTCAAGGGGGGCGCCCTCCCCCACCCTCCATCCACCTAAAACCCTAAATACACTAAAATATTAAATTGTTGGGAAGAGAAAAAGTGCAAGCTTGAGACTTAATTTTTTTCAAGCGAGATAATTGATCATCGGATCTGTGTGTAGAATCAAGATGTTATCCAGCCATTTGTGGAATAAGATCCAATAATCATGTGCCCGGATGCAGGTGGTAAAAAGGTGTGCAGTGGTTTCCTCATTTGCATATCAGAGTTTACAAGCAGTTGTTGAGTTTACCAGTGCATTTCATTTCTGTAGATTCACCAATGTAGGGATTCGGTCTTGTAATGGCCTCCAAATGAAGCTGACTATTTTGGGAGGACTGAAATTATCTCACAAAGAACTCAATACAGCGTTCTCAGGCAAGGTTAGAGATTTTTCTCTTTGTATCACCTTATAGGCACTTTTTGCTGTGAAAATGCCCCTTCCTCCATCTACATTCCATATCAACCAATCTTCTGAATGATGGGGGAGGTGTTCAGTGAGCTCTTGTTGTAGTTGCTCCAGAAACGCTTCTTCATAGGTAAACAGGTTTCCCCTCCAGGACCAAGTCCATCTCCATTCGCCATTGGTAATTCGAGTTTATCAGCAATTGTCTGTAGCCTATCATCTAATATGGCATATAATCTCTCGAACCGTTGGCTAAATCTGCTTGTACCTAGCCAACAATCTTCCCAGAAAAGGGTATCATTGCCATTTCCCACTCTCTTCTGCATATATCTTCCAAATCATCCATCCACTCTGATGATACTCATTAATTCTTTCCACCAAGTAGATGCTTGATTGTTGGACAATCTGCCTGTGTTTTCCAGGAAGAAAGATCTCTCCACTGACCCATACATGTATGGTATAATGACTGACCAACAGTGATTACGTTCTATCAGTAATCTCCATCCCCATTTGCTGAGTAGAGCCTCATTGAAAGACTCTAATTCTATCACCCCTAGACCTCCATTTGCTTTAGATTGAGTTATTTTCTGCCAGGCAACCCATGCTATTCTACACCTTCCATCAACCTCCCCACCCCACAGAAATTGCCATTGCAGCTGTGTGATCTTCTTTAGGACTTGCTTTGGGGCTTTGAACATTGATAAATAGTACACAGGAAGGTGAGTAAGGGTAGCCATGATAAGTATTAATCGTCCACCAAAGGATAGGTGTTGATTCTCCAAACTTTGTAGCCTCCTCTTAATCGTGTTGATCACTGGTTTCCAAGTACACAATCTTTGATGATTTCCCCCGAGAGGTAGGCCTAGATATGTAGAGGGGAACTTGTCTATCTTACAGTACAACTTTTCTGCTAAACTTGTGGTTTCTTCAGTAGAGAGATTTAGTGTATATAATTTGCTTTTGTAAAAATTTACTTTCAAACCCGAAAGTGCTTCCATCCACCGAAATATACATTTTGTAGTATATATGTCACTTTCTGAGCCATTCCCAAGAATAATAGTATCATTTGCATATTGTAAAAGGGCCATTTTTTCTCTTCCCACATTGAAACCATTGTATATTGGCAGCTCTTATGCTTTTCTGAATAGTAGATTCAGCCCTTCTGCCACAATGAGGAATAGATAGGGAGAGAGAGGGTCTCCTTGCCGCAATCCTTTTTGTGGAAAAAAACTGGGTTGTTGGTGAGCCATTTATTAGGATGGATATAGAAGTAGAGGTGATACATCACCATATCCATCTTGAAAATTTTTGACTGAATCCGAGTAGCTCCATCATATTCATCAAGAATGTCCAATGAAAGAATCAAAAGCCTTCTGAAAATCCACCTTAAAAAGTGAGCAATTAGCTTTTTTTTTCTTTGCTAGATGGATCACCTCATTGGCACATAAGACACTATCCCCAATGTATCTCTCTTTGATGAATCCAGATTGAGTGTTAGATATTACTGACGATATTACCTTACTTAATCTGATAGAGAGTAGCTTATATAGCACTTTATAAGCAGAGTTGATCAATGAAATGGGTCTGAAGTCCCCTGGAGAGATATTACATGATCCTTTAGGTTGTAAGGCAATGAATGTTGCATTTAATCCTTCTGCCAATGTTTCAGAATAATAGAAGTCCTGGATGAATTTAATAAAATCATCTTTCAAAGTGTGCCAGAAGTGTTGAATAAAGTTTAGGTTGTAGCCATCAGGGCCGGGAGCTTTTTGATCCTGCGCAGCTCATAACAGCCTGCTTGTTTTCCTCTTCTGAAAATATTGTTGTCAAGAGTTCATTTTCCTCATCTGTGACGCGCTGATCAGGTTGTAGTGACAGTTTAATATCACAGAATTCTGAGTTCATTGTGAATAGGTTTGCATAAAACTGTCTGAATTCATTCTTCACCTGCTGAACCCCATCTATCCAGATTCCATCTTTCATTACTGCATGAATACTAGATTGTCTTCTGTTCCTGTTAACACAAGAATGGAAATACTTGGTATTGGCATCTCCCAAAGTTAACCATTTGTGTCTTGATTGTTGAAAGATCATAGAGGCTTGCTGTTTGAGGAGAATTTGAAGTTGTTGGCTTTTCTCTTTTCTGTTGTCTGCTATCTCCTCATTTAGTGCTCCAGTATTTAGCTGAAGGTCCATTCCTGTAATTTGGTCTTGTAGGAGCTTGATCTGAGCTGTGATATTTCCAAATACTAGTTTATTCCATTGCTTCAAACATTGCTTTAACGCCTTTAATTTCTCCTTGAGGATATAGCCACTATCTCCATTGAAAGACAGTCTGCACCATTCATCTTTTACTAATTGATTTAGGTTGTCTTCTTGGAGCCATATGTCATAGACCTTGAATGGAATTGGACCCCAATTTTTGTGTTCTTCATAAAATAATATTGGTGCATGGTCTGACACGGTTTTTGTGAGTGATAATTGCTGCATTTGGGGCCACAAATGGGACCAAAGATCATTGATTAACACCCTGCCGATTCTGCTTGCAGATCTTGCATCTAATGTAGACCATGTGAATCTGCAACCAGCAAGAGGAATATAAAGGAGATTTGCAGCTGATATAAAGTCTTTAAACTCATTTATTTCAGTTTGAGATGTAATAGATGTGCCTAGTTTCTCATCCTGGTTAAGCACCGAAATGAAATCCCCCAAGATACAATATATTAGGGGTTTTAAGATAAATAATTTCTGCAATAAAGCATCCCAAAATTGTCTTCTTTGATCCAAAGGGCATGGTGAATAGACTGTTATGATGCATACTTGCTTAGCCTCCTTTATCCACTCTCCTTCAATGCCTAAAGCTCCTGGAATCTCCCAATATCTATGCAAAGTGAAGGCTGCAGAATTCCAGCTACATAATATGCCTCCCGAGCTGCCAATAGATTCTTGATAGCACATCCCATAATCAGTTGAACCCCAGATTGTAGTCATCACTTGTCTACTAATTGCCTCTATCTTAGTCTCTTGTATATATATAATTTCCACCTTGTATTGTATTGTTCTTTGCTTAATATCCACCTGTTTGTGTCGCATCCCCAAACCCCTTATATTGTATGACAAGAGCTTCATTTGGCAACCTTTGTACCATCCTCAATTATAGATATGACGTTCTCCTTTGAGCTTTCTTTTGCATATTGCTCCGCAATATTGGCTTGGTTTCGTACTTCCATTTGTATGAAATGTTCTAATAAGGAATCTTCCTTATTATTCATTTGTATGCCCAGTTGCTGGCCAAACTTCAGGATGACAAATGCTTGACCTTTTATATTTATCATTCGCAATGGGGTGGCATCTATATGAGCAGAGGGAGCTTCTGTGGTGTTGGGAGTGATCATAATGGTGTTATATAGATATTATGGTTGAGCATCAGAAGTTCCCACAATTGAAGACGAAGGTGGCAAATTTTCTGTCTTTTTGCTGCTTGTTTATCCAGAGCAATCATAGTTTGGTGATATAGACTGGATAATTATTCTTCTAATGTTTCTCGGAGTCCTTCTGGTTTTTGAGCTACATTAGACCGTTGAGAGGTTATATTGAGAGTTGCATACCGGTTTGGGCTTAAGTGGATAGGCGGGCTTCCTCTTGTGGTAATGGGAGGCCCTGTGTTACATGGCCCCAATGTCCCTGATGAGGTGAGTGCACAAGAGACGGGAAATCCTGATCATATCTTATAATTTCAGGGGCAGATTTGTTTTGTCCTTTGTCTACTTTAGTTGTCGCATCATACTGCTTTCTTCGCCATTCCATCACATTCCGTCTAGCAATAGGCCAACTAGTAGGATGAGCCTCTGGTAGGCTACAACTAGGCCAGTCTGTGTACCGGCGCTCACCTAATTTTTCTTTGCCTTTGTCTTTGGCCAGCAGGCGGGTTTCTCCGGCTATACTCGATTCGATGTCTTCTGAGATATAAATCTGATATCTGGTAGTCCCAATTTTGATTTCGGTTTGTTGATAGATTTTGCATATAATCCTTGTGCGGAGGACATGCCCATATTTGAATTGACGGTGGGACATCGTCGGCCCATCAGCTTGGATAAACTTCCCGATTTTTTGGGTTATCCATCTCTAGAATCTGTCTCCTTGGCATTTTATCGGAATCCCATCAATCCACACCCAACACAGTTGTTCATCACATTCAGGTTCATGCTCAAAATTCCAAGGTCGGACCCTCTTTATACTCATTGCTATTGCAGGATTGCATTCTTTAAGAAACTGTTTTTGTTTGCTTTCATCCTGGGATAGACTTATATATGTCATCCATTTTGCCATGGGTCCGATCGTGAACTCTGAATATCCCTCCTCAGTGAGAGTCTTCTCCAATTGATTTACTTCTTTTCCATCGTGGAGTTCAAAGATCGCCGCAGCATTTAGCCAATTTAGTTCCCCCTGAGTCGGGCGAAATGTGTCTGCGTGGATATCATTAGTAAGAGGGGCTCTCAGTTCAGGTTTTATCTTCAGAGTATCTTGTTTCTCAGCAATACGTTTAACCCCAGAGGACCTTTGAAAGCGCGAGTAATTCACTTGTAGTATATAATAGCCCACTTTGATTCCTCAAAATAGTAAGGTGAAATCATGCCCGACTTATTTAAATGTTGCAAATCCAAACCGCATCCCTGCGTTGAGTTTATAGGGGATATACACATCTGTGCATGCTCCATTTTCCCTGAAGACCCTTTTCATGTCTTTATTGTCATAGTCATCCGGGAAATTTGTGAAATACAGAGTAACAGAGTCTTCCTTCAATTTATGAATATACAGTTCTTTGATTTCATCTCGTCTCTTCTTCCATAAATATTGTTCTCTTTGACGTCCTAGCTCATATCTTTGTTGTTTTTGCTTATCTTTTGCTCTCTGAACCATATCTACAGATTGATTGTAATTGGAAGAAACCTGAAGCAAAGAGCCTCTATCTAGATTCCCTCCAAGGAAAACCCGCCCGGAGTAGAAATCAGTCCCAGAGAAAACCCATCCGGAATGGCTCCCATGCTTCTCCAACCATTTATAGATCCTCCAACCAGGAGCAGAGCTACACCCAAAACTACCTACCGCCGAGCACACCCAATGCCGTATAAAAAATAGTTCAGGTGAAGATGTCCGATGAAAAGGAATTACCAGCGACGGAGTCGGTGTGCAAAACAAAACTATTGGAAATTGAAGGGATACTCATTTGTCTTTGTTGTTTTGAAGATCATGCAAGGCCAAACCAATATTGGAATAGCAGAGTTGTTACACACAATCTACCCAAACAAAATCCTAAAGTTTGAATAGGCACAAAGAAGTTGAAAATGTTTTTTTATATGAGTAAATATTAGGGTTTTACACACGACCTAGTAGGAGTTTGAAAAATAATTTATGGGACATAGAGTATAGACCCCAGATCATAAGAAGACTACCCCCACCCCTCCATATTTTTCAATTTTTTTTTTAGTTTCAACGCCATTCTTTTACCTGAATCTACAGCTTGGCCCCATAAATATGCGTCTAACCAAGGACAGATCTAGAAAAAAATATAGAGGGCCCAAAAAATATTTTAGGGAATTTTTTTTTTAATGAGGGCCCAAATTTTTTTGGGGGATAAATAATATTTTGTATTAATATATTTAATTTTTTTTTGTGATTCAAAATGCATTATTTGAATGAAATATTACTAAAATTTGGCCCAAATACATTAAAAAAATAATTTTCAAGCATATTTAAATTTTTTGGGGCACAAATATATTCAAAGGTATCCAAAACTTTTTGGGGGGCAGACCCCCCTAAATCCGCCCCTGCATCTAACCCCCATGGATCCAAAATTCTAGGCCCTAATTATATTGATGGCATGTAAGGATCATTTATAGTAAATTCCTGGACATTACAAATTTTTGTAGGCCATAATCTATCTATTAATGCTGCAGTTGTCCACGTTGGACGCACGTTACTGTTCATGAACAGTAACCGTGTGGCTGACGTGGACAGCTGCCATTGGTCCATTTTTTTTTTTTTTTTTTTGGGGTCCGAAATTTTTTTTTTTTTTTTTTTTTTTGTTGGTACAAATTCTAGCCATTTTACATGTGCTGGTGTATTTTTTGTTCCCCGTGCACTGAGTGCACGGGCAATTACTAGTTATATTTATATTGATAGTGATGAACTGATGATAATTATGTCCACCTCACCCATCCCTCAAAAATAAAACCTGTCTATCAGCTGGTTGAATTTCATATTTTCAAATCAGTTGATCAAGTGATCGATTACTTGTGGAGGCGTTCTCAAGTATTTTTGTTTATTTTATTGTTTTTTTAATTTATTATTATTATTTGCATTTTTTTTGGATTGCCTTTATCTACGAGTTGGGGTCTCTATAAAAACAGTCTATTTATCCTTTTTGAGGTAGGGGTTCGATTGCGTTCATTTCACCCTGCTTACGTGATTATGTTTGATTTGATTTTCTCTATCACGCAAATTATATAAATAATTTTTATGTATTAAAATAAATAAAAATATAAAATAATAATGAAAAGGACAGGCGGGTCTG
>JAOWBN010231998.1:0-12540 GCA_028565015.1 Pinguicula moranensis
GATATTGTGATTTTATAAGCTATGCATCAGTGTACATGCACTGATATTGTGATTGTGGTGTTGTCTGTACATGCACTGATATTGTGATTGTGGTGCTGGTTGTACATGCACTGATATTGTGATTGTGGTGTTGTCTATACATGCACTGATATTTATGATTGTGGTTTTTTTGAAGATTTTTACTTATTAAGAAACCCTGTTTGCCTGTTTTTAGGTTTCATTTTCTTTCTTCTTCTTCGAACGAAGATGTGTCCAGTGCTCTGCAGTTTTGTTGTCCCTTAGATGTGGGGATTTTACGTGTTTGATTTGGTTTGGGATCTAGTTCCAGTCCGCATCTTACATAGAGTTCGAGGTTTATGTAACTAGAATTAAGGGCTTTCTGTTAGGGTCAGTTCTTATTTTAGGCGAATTTGTGAACTCAGAAAAATGGGTGCTTATTTGCATATAAGAGGAAGATAAGTAATCAATGTTGTGCTGTGAGAAAAATGGGTGCTTATTTGCATATAACAGCCTGTACACACAAAACGTTTGCAAGGGCGTTTCATTTTTTATTCGAAAATTCGGAAATGGAAGCGAAAATGGAAATTTCCATTTCCATTTCGTATTCAGAAATTCGGAAATTTCCGTTCCATTTCCGATTCTGATTTCCGATTTCGAACGGAAATAAGGCAGTTCGGAACGGAAATGGAACGGAAATTTCCTTCCGAACTAAGTTCGGAACGAAAATGGAAATGCCCATTTCCGACGGAAATTTCCGAATAAGCACCCCTAATCAAGACAGCAAGCTCTTAAGCACATCCTAGAGCAGAGATTGAGCACCATGCTCCAACAGAAAATGACAATCAAGCTACTAGGGTACGATTATAAAGTCCAGTATAATAAAGGAGCAGAGACTAAAGCAATAGATGCTCTATCTAGATTTGACCGTGAGATTAAGCCTAGCTGTTGCAGTATATCTACCAGTAAGGCTAACTGAGTTGAGGAGTTGGTAAGCAGCATTATTCAAGATGCACACTTTACTGGCATCATTCAAGCCAAAATCGTGGACCAATCCACTTATCCAAAATATCAATTACAAGATGGACTATTAAGATGCAAGGGTAAGATATGTGTGGGGTGAGGGACTGATCTGAGGCAAAAGATTACCACAATCTTCCATGATTTATGTTGGAGGGGACACTCAGGTATTCAGGTCACACTAAACAGGATTAACCATACTTCCAGTGGCCTGGCATGAAAAATGATAAGGACTACTAGATCAGTAGTTGTAACATTTGCACCAACAACAAACCTGATATTTCTGCTCATGCTGGGCTACTCCAGCCTTTGAACATCCTATCAACTCCCTGGTCTAGCATAAGTAAGGATTTTATTGAGGGACTACCTAAGTTCGAAGGAAAGAGTCTGGTAATGGTGGTGGTAGACAGGTTCAACAAGTACTTACATTTTCTAGCAATGGCACACCCTTACAGTTCAGAGTCTGTTGCAAGAATTTTCATTGACCAAATATATAGACTTCATGCAATGCCAACAAAGATAGTCCCTGATAGAGACAAAGTTTTCACCAATAATCTATGGGCAGAACTGATGACGTCAGTAGGAGCAAAACTAGCCATGAGTTCCGCCTACCCATTCTTAAACTGATGAATCCACAAAGAGGGTAAATTGTTGCTTAGAAACCTTATTTGAGATGTATGTGCTCCCAAAATACTCACTCATGGTGCAGGTGGCTCCCTCTTGCAGAATTCTAGTATAATAGCTCATATTATCCAGTGCTCATATAACCCCTTTTAAGGCTTTATATGGCTATGAAGCTAGGCACATTCCTATACCAATCTCAGGTAGCCCCAATGTTGAATCAATTAAGGATTTCCATCAACAAAAGAAGTACAAGAGCTCTTGAAAGAGAACTTGATGATGGCTAGGAACATAGTGAAGATAAATGCTGACAGATAAATGATTGAGAGATAATATAATTTAGGTGATCAGGTGTTTCTTAAGGTTCATCCTTACCACCAAAACTCAGTTCAGTTCAGACGTAATATGAAGCTATCTTCCATATTTGGTGGCCTATATTGTTCTTGAGAAGATTGGTACGATAGCATATCCCCTTGACCTTCCTGAGGGATAAAAATTCGCCTTGTCTTTCATGTGTCGTTACTGAAGGAACAACTCAATAATAGGGAAATTAATTATGTTAAACCTCCTGATATGGGGGCTGATGGAAGCTTCAGTATATATACTATTAGTGTACTTAACAGAAGGATCAAGCCAATAAGGAATGGACTTATGGATCAATTGGTGATACACCGGTTTGATTCTACAGCAGAACAAGGTACGTGGGAAGATGCATCCTCCAGCATCCAACATTATCCAAACAATGATCCTTGTGAACAAGTATCTCAAAAAGGGAGTGGAATTGTAAGAGTCTCAACCTCCAATGACGACACTATCACGAAGAATTGGAAGACAAAAGGGAAAAGGGGGCTGATAAAGAAAAGGAGGATGACAGACCGAAGATGAGAGATGATGCACGTGGACAACGCATTCTCGCAGTCCGTTATCAAGGGAATGGCACATTGCAAGAAACGTTTGAGTTGTATAGTTGTTGTTTTTGGGTTAAGCATGTTTTATTAGTTGACATGGTTGTATTAGTAAGACTATAAGTATGTAATCTCATGCTGATGAAAGCCGTTTTTGGAATGAAAAGTTTCTGCATTCTCTCTCGCCCTACTTTTCCTCACAGCTAAGTCTTCTCCTTCCTTTCCTCTTATCTGTCTACTGCCTTCACCAAACATGTTGCGTAACTTCATGAAGTAACCGGGTTGTTTCATAAAATTAATCTGCCAAACTGATGCAAATTAAATAGACCTATTGATTCCCTAAGATTTTACCCTTGTTGATAATTATAAATGATTCATTTTAGTAATTTTTATTGAAAAATGGTATGAATCTCACTTTGATTGTTTTATGAATTTTTAGGAAAATTCCATTAAAAAAGGGAGATTTTGAGCCAAGCATTTCAATTGGGACAAGCCAATTTCTATCAAACCAATCCCAAAGCCCAAAGAAGAATAAGAAAAGAGCCCTAATTTTTTTGGGTCCAAAAGAAAAGTGGCTACTGGAAGAAGGAGCCGGAGGATATAAAAAGATTTGGAATAAAAAATCAGAAGAGAAAAAAAAAAGAGAAAAAAGGTTGCGCAAAGAAGAAATTGAGGGAGGAAGCGTTCTGAAAAAAGAAGAAATTGATGAGAAAAAAAAAAAGAAGGGGACAAAAAGGGAGAAGAAAAGTCATATGTAGGAGAAAAAAGTAGATGAAGGATTGAAAAAAGAGAAGGAGGAGAATAGAGAAGAAACTGGGCGGCGGAAAAAAAGTGAAAAAGAAAGTAAGGAGGAAAGAAAATAGAAGAATTAAAAAAAAAAAAAAAATTATAAAAAAAGGAGAGAAGAAAGAAGGAGAGGAAAGAAGAAATAGCTAAAGCAAAAAAAAATTGGGCGTTTGATTTGGAAATTCTCACCACCTAAAGATTGTAAATTAAAACTAGGATTTGATTGCTTCTTTAAAGGAGTTTTCTGAGTACTTAAGTTTTAATTATATTTTCATTGTTTAAATTTTTGTGGTGTTATTCTTAATTAAATATGAATAGCTAATTTATTGTTATATTTCTAAGTTGATAAATGGGTGACTGATTTTTTTGTAGATGAATGTGAGTTTCATGTGGTGAATTATTTGTGATTAGTCTCTTTGACAACTTAAACTAGTGAACACATGTGATTTATTTTGGGCAAATATATTACGTGAAAATACACAATATTGGTTAACTCTTTTATTGTCATATTGTGCGATAATTGTCAAATAGAACTTCAAAACTATGCTTAGACATAAGGTAGGTAAAAAATAGATTTCTTGCATTTAATCTTTAATGTGAACACGCAATTGAATGAGTCTCCTGTTTACTTTGACATTATGTGTAAGAAGATGCGGTTGGGTTATTTGAAACTTAGGTATAACTCGACAGAGTGAGTTAGACAATAATTCTAGAAGTACTAGAGCGTAAAAGTATCATCCCTAATCAGTTTAGCGTTGGCATGTAAACTGGGCATGTAAACTTGCATAAATTGGGAAAATTGAAGTCATCATAGTCATACTTAGGACTATCCTTAATCCTGGTCCATTTTCTCATGATCTCAAGTGTTTAGAATTTTACTGGTAGTTAAGTTATTTCGTAATTCTTAGTTTTATATTAATGTCTTCTTACATTAAAAATTCAAAAACAAGTTTCATATTTTTAAGTTTATTAGCGTGAATTGTGTGCATAATAGTTTAGGTAGTCACACTTGAATCAACTCTCAACACCAAACACTCACGGTGGAATTCGACCCTATTTTCATTTGTAGAAGTGCTTGCGGTAAGTGAAAATTTGTAGGTAATTTGACTTGATTTTGTGCTTAAATTCGATATACCTAAAAAAAAATTCATCACAACCTCAAAACAACCACCATGTCAAAATCTTAAAACCTCCCAGACGGCAATATAGCTTTTAAAAGAAGTTAAAAATTGCTTGAGGTTGCAATTTAAAAATGAAAACTCAAAAACATTCAAGGCATATCTAAATTCCATTAAAACTCAAATAGAAAAGCTTGAAACCGCCTCTCTAAATTTGATGGAGACGCACTTAGAGTACGGGAACAACTTGAAGGAAACAACTGATAAATCATCTGGAAAAGCCTGAAAACGATCAGAGCATAAATTCTGGAATACAATAATAGTAGTGAATTGTCCATCAGAATCGCAACGTTTATGCATCATAATTAACAATTTTACCAGGCTAAACCAACCGCAACTCGACAACCAGAAATGAAAGTGGCCAGCACGAAGGTGAAAAATCAGAACCCCAGTAGCAAAAAATAGGAAGAAGGAGCGGATCTAAAAGCAAGAATCACCCAACTCAACGGCACCAATCGGAAGAAAAAGACAGTTCTAAAAAGAGAATTTAGGGTTTAATGAAAGTTTTTGAACGTGTAATGTGAAAACAAAAACGTGAAACACTAAAATCTGGAAGGGCAAACTTGTCTTTTTCATAAAATACATATGGAATAATGGCTTTTTTTTTATAAGTGGAATAGTGGCTTTTTTTTTTATAAGTATGAGGAGGTACGTTGGCCTTTTTGGAAATATAAGGAGTAAATGACTATTAACTCCTTAGATGATTGGGTCCGCATGTCCCCGAAACCCCCATAGTATGGCTTTTACTTCGAGTTAACTAGCCCAAACACTGTTGGCACGGGCGGACTTATGTATGGGCCAATCCGTGTTTCAGCCCGGGATCATTTTTGGATCGGTCCATACATAGGTAAGATTTTAACATTAAAAAAAATATTATGGTCCAGCCCACCCTTAATATTTGTGCTAGTTCCGCCATTGACTGTTGGAACTTAAAATAATAGTCCAAAACTTGTCGTTCTTCCCTTTTCCATTTTCATTTTTATTTACATTTTCATTTTTAGTGTTTCATGCATCCTTTACTTGTTTTTCCATTTTATTTTCATTTTCGTGCTTCATGCATCCTTTATTCGTTAGGGGAAATTACCTCTCTTTTCTCCCTTTTTGTTAAACATAAGAAAATAAAATGAAAGAGAAGAAAACAAAATGAGAAAAGAGTGTGAACTTGGTCAACATAAGAACCCGTAGAGCTCTCTGCAAAGAATTTAGCAGATCTGGCCCATTTGGTATGGGGTTGTGTACGAGTGTGCGTGTGGTCCAACTGATATGGTGAAAATGAGTTACTCTCATAAAAATCTTAGTGCTAAGGTGATTGATTGTTCAATCCACCATTATACATTGAATTATATTTTTGTGTGCAATCAAGGTAGAATACTGTTGAGTCTTTCTTTCATAATATGGGTTTGTATCACGACAATCAGTCTTAGAGGCTCAACGATCCATTATCAAGTTATATAGTGGGGTTTGTGTGATTGCGGTTCTCAAAGGCTAAGAACGTTATGTGGGGTCCTTGGATCGTTATTTGCTGCTAAGCCATATTCAGCTCTGATACCATGTAAAATATATAGAGGATCTGGCCTAGTGGACATGGGTTCATAAGCAAGTGCGAGTGTAGGCCAACTTATAAGGTGAATGTTAGTTGCTCTTAAAAAAATCTTAGTACGAAAGTTATTGATTGTAGCTTCTACCATAACAATCAGTATCTAAGACTCAAAGGTCTATTACTAGTTAATATGGACCTGATTGGGGTCTTATTGGGGTCTAAGAGGCCACAAACATTTGGTGGCGACACAAACATTTGGTGGGGTTTGTTTAGCCATATTCGTCTCTCTTATCATGTGAACAATTTAGCAAATCGAGACATGGGCATGTGTACGAATGTGCGTGTGAACATACTCATAAAATAAATTTTAGACCTCTCCCGTCAAAAATTTAATATCAAAGTGATTAATTATAGCTCAATCCACGATTGTACGATGGATTATATGTTCAAGTGCAAATATTGTGCGACAAATATTCTAACATTGTAATAACAATAAACTCCTTTATGCTTGAATAATAGGCATTTTAGCACTTTGTATGTTTAAAATATGTAACTTAGAGTCCGTTTGGTAGCCTGTAAATAGGCGGATAAAGTTGAATATCCGTGTTTATCTTACGTTTGGTATACATTCATACCATTTTCCCTGCCTGACGGATATCGTTTTGGGCAGGGACCGAAGCGTGATAAGTCGCAAAATTTTATCCCGAAAATATGCAGGGTTTGCATTATCCCGACTTCAACCCACCTTCGAAGTTACGATTTTGCCCTTACTTTTCAACATAATTACTGCACTACCAAGTATATATATCACATTCCTAACCCTAATCCATCAAGATTCCCAATTCGTTTTCCACTATTCCAATGTTTGAGGTTTCAATTTTACTTCGCAAATCGCCCTGTCCTTTCTTGAATCCGAACTCGGAGCTTTCTCTTCTCCTATCCATATCTGTAATCATCTGTAGGGCTTTTGATTTTTCCAGAAGCCCCAAACCATCACAAGTCGCATTATCCATGATTGTAAAATTTGAGGTAGCGATTCAAAACACTTCTTCACCTTGGCTATTTTATTCTCAAACGAACGCAATTGTTGCTCGGAAAAGGATCTCCGCTGGTGACCTGTAAGGCATGCATCTTTTGCTCCTCCCCTCACCAGGGACACCACCAAAAATAGATAATCTTCGTTGCCCTACGCTCCAAAAAGTCAAAATTCCCCACTGAAATTAAGAAGGGAGCACTTGTGAGTTGTGACCTGATTTAAGAGAAGGAAGAAGAGAAGGAAGAACAAGATGCGAGTAACTTCTCTTTCTTGCTCTTTCTCTAAATGACTGTTCGTGGAAAAAACAAATGAAATTAGAGTTCGTGAAAAAACATAGGTTTTATATCTTAGAATTGGAGGGTGATTTTGTAAAAGGACATTGAATTTAAGATTTATGAGGAAATTCGTAGCTGTAAGCCCATGTACCAAACGCGGGCATTATCGTGGATGTTATCCTACATGGCAACTATCAAATAGTGGACACACTTTTTAACCCGGAGAGACCCAACAGTTATCCACAAAGCCCGATAACTCTAATCCGAGCACCAACGTCCATTTGAAAAAGTGGCACATGGCCCCAACACTATTATAAAAATAAAACCTACAAAACCTGAGAGGCTCCGTTTGGTAGCCGGATAAGAGAAATCCTGCTTCGCAGGTTATCCCCTTTTGGCATCCATTTGGTAATACACTTACTAGGTTACGCAACCCATTGTTTGGTAACGACAGCTAGGAACGGCGGAATTAGGGTTAGAAGTGGCACTTTTACGAAGTTGCCCCCAACCCAGAGTATAAAAGCCAAAAAAAATAAGAAACCCTAATCACAATTCCAAAATTCCCACAGTCGCACTCGAGACGCGAGAGACTCTTCTTCTCCCTCGGATCCGATGGAGAACACCACGCCTCGCCACCGTCGGGTCAGGCCGCCGACACCCCCCCACCCCCCCCCCCGAACCAGTTGTGATGATTGAGCACGATGTCGGAGAGGGCCCTGCAGATCCCATCATTGTCTAATGCGGTGACAAAGACAACAATGAGGAAGCTTTTGAGGAGGCGATTGAGGAGGAGATCGAGGGAGAGCTCCTGCCAGCTGACCCCGTGTAGGAGGTTCCGTCTTTCATCCACAAATTTTTTGTCTGAATACCTTACCTAGGGTTCCAGATTTATTTTGCAAAGAATATTATGTTTTGGCTAGGTGCAGTGTTAAGTTTGATTCACTGTTATTTTTGGTTTAGGGATAAGGGTTTAATACTGACAAACTGATGTTACTTTTTGCTTTACAGATTTTCAGGTCAATATGAAGGTTTAGATTTCAGCAAATGTGAATTTATGATTATTTGGTTATTGTGCATTGTATGATTACATATCTGAGTAGGCAATTTAGATTTCTGTAATGTATGAATGCATTTCTGATTAGTTTTGTTAGAATTGTTCATTGCATTTCGTTGATTGCATTTCTGATTTGGTTAGCTATATTAGTGCGTTTAATTGCTTGCATCTCGGAGAAGGTCAAGATTTGTGCATTGTGTTGATTAGTTTTGGCATCAATTCCCTGAGATTGTGAGTTGAATTTTGAGTTCTCAAAGAAAATTTGGTATCATATTTATCGTTTTCTTCCATTTTAAAGTTAACTGTCTTGCTCCTGAACATGAGAGTTTTTTTGTGGGCCTTGGGTATGGCTCAATCTCGACGTACAGATTTATAAGTAAGAATTGGAGCCCTTGTTCAAAACTGCTTGTTCCTTAATCTGGTAGTCTTTTTTTAGACTACTGTGACAAGTTGTCTTCTTTAGTCTAGCAATGTGGCTTATCATAGTCTTCAAATACCATCTACTTGACCAGAGGATTATGTTTATCTTTTCTGATTAAGTTAGTATTGTTAATTATGTTGTTTGCGTATTTTGTTTAGGTTAGGTAATTAAAGTAAGGATCAATCTTTGATCCTTACATTTCTTAAACTAATTACTCTCCTAGTTTTGTCAATTATGTTGGTCTTGGTTATTTATTTGGTCCCTTTGGAAGACCTTGTTATGTTTAGCACGTCTGGCTCAATATCATAAATGTGTTAAAAAGGAATGTGTTCCATGGGTTTGCAAGACATATTCAGAAATTTTCAATATCTAAAGCAATGATATTATACAAGATAACCTACATATATCAACGCAGCAAACATTTCATACTCAACTGTCAAAGCAGCCAACAAATTCACCTGCAGCATCATAACTAGCCGACAAATAATAGCCCAAAAATCTTAACCTCATTCCAAACAGGATAACTACATATATCAAAATGTAACATAATCTAAATACCATGGCCTACTGACTGCATTAAAATACGCATTGAACATCTTAATAAACATGTATCCAAAGGAAGCAACGTCTGCAAGAAAATAACCCATATTCACAACATAATGGAAGAAAGCTAACATAAGCTTGCCATGTTCACAACATAACCGACGCAACATCTGCAAGAAAGTAAATCATCTCGACCTAAGGCAGCTTGCCCTCACCAGACAATCTGATAAACTCTGCACGTACAGCTCCCTCCATATTTTACCAATAACAATATTGTACAGTGTGTGTGAGCAGGTGATCGACTAACCGAATTCTTGACTGGAGGCTCAACTCTTCGATTTCATCAAGCTGCTTCATGAGCTTTGTAGTCTTCTCCATATTCGTTTATTGGCTCTGCTTGTGCTCCTTTTGGGAAATGAGTTTTTTAGTACAGATGAAGAGTCTGTCCGCGGTCACGAGTGTCTCTCCCGCTCTTGTGGCTAATTTGGTCTCAACCACTGCTTTTGGTCGCTTACGCCTATAACGACTTACACTTGAATCACCATCTACACAAGATAAAGCCTTTTCAACGGTCGGCGTCATTGGGGATTCGGTCTCGTCAATTTCTTTCTCTGTATCATTCACAAGCGAATGAACCTCCGTGGGCGTCACGTATGAATCTATCGTTGTGATCTCATGATCCCTTTTGGAAGACCTAGTTACTCGGTGTTGGCCAAACAATTCACACCACAACTCATAATAGGGGAATGACTTACCTCGCAATGAGAGGTACTTGCTGTTAACCTGCAAAACAATGAAACATCCCAAAAGGTTTGATCAAATGCCTAAAATGAACAGTCACACAACGTAAAGAAATATGGTTCTTACCCTTTTGTATTCCTCCCACATGTCATTGGATTCCATTACGACTGCGTGGGTCTCTTGATCTATAGCTACCCCACTCAACTTCAAAAAATTGGTGATTAACCAATATTGTTTTCCCCAGCTATGCAGCTTGTTTTCCACATTATTCGATGTTATTGCACTTCCAGGCACCGCAACACAGACCAGTACAACTGCCATTTGGTGCGTGTCCCTCCTCCATCCCTGCCCAGCCTTCCAACCATCTTGTGCCAAGTCTTTCAGTGCTGAAAGCAAAGCTCTGTCCTCATCAGGATTGAGATATAGCTTCTTCGCTGGCTCGGAAGGGGTATCCTTCTCCTTCCTTGCTACATCTTGGTTGACACCTGGTTGCTTGTAAGGCGCTGTTTTGCCGTGTTCTTCTGCTGGGCTGGGATAAGTCATCGAATCTCTCAAAAGTCACCTCGTCCATCTTTTAATCCTACAACATGGTGAGGGAACTAGAATGGAATAAACAATTATAAACAAATCATATATCACATGAAAAAAGTTTAAGTGTACTACATAAATCAATTCTTAGAATTCAGCAATTCAAGTTCAGTCAGAATGTTACCAACAGAATAAGTGCATCAAACAACTTAAGATATAGAATCAGCTAGCCCTTAGCTAAACGGTATGCATTCCAGATTCCAATTGCCAACTGATCTCTGAACAAATTCCATCAAGGAGACAAATTCATTGTCTGAATGTGGTGACTGCTCTATTCCTCGGAACCATTGAAGAAGTTGGTGGTTGGGTCTAGCACGGATCGTACGGTGTGACATTTATAACAAAGTTATGCAGCAGGGTACACGCGAGGATAATATCACATTGGGTATTAATGGGATAATACATGGCGCTCGGTA
Organism: Pinguicula moranensis; assembly: GCA_028565015.1. Classification (NCBI taxonomy): domain Eukaryota; kingdom Viridiplantae; phylum Streptophyta; class Magnoliopsida; order Lamiales; family Lentibulariaceae; genus Pinguicula; species Pinguicula moranensis. Next base: position 11,122 of record JAOWBN010231998.1, read on the forward strand.
GGCATGCAAAGCGCTTCTTCAAAATACCAAATGCGCGCTCGATAACATTGCGGGCTGCAACATGCCGAGGGTTGAATAGTTACTTATAATTTTAAGGTCTTCGACTTGCATCACTCCACTCATGTAGATGATACCTCATCTTTTTGTACGGGCTGAGGAAACCTTCATAGTTCGTGTAACCACTATCACACAAGTAGTAATTTCCTGTTGATTCGATGAAATACAACATGTAAGTTCAGTCGTAGTATACTAATATACAAAATGCGATCGTAGTAAACTAATGTACTTGCTGATACCCTGAGTCCATTCGGATGGGTGATTACATCATGGAGCACGCGACCATCTGCTGCTGATCCCTCCCAACCCGCAAACATATATATGAAACGCCCTTCAGTATCACAAACTCCAAATAAATTTGTAGCAAGATGACCCTTCCTTTTCCTGTATCTAGGTTGGTCTACTACCTGAATGTGTAGCGGCATGTAGGTCCCGTCTAGTGCACCTACGCATCCCTGTGAAAGAAATGAAATATTGTCAGACAAGATTTATTCAGGTTTTACACAAAAACTTAGTACATATACCTTGAAGCATTTCCATCTCTTATAAGTGGTTTCTTCGTCAACTGGAGCAGGTGATGCTAGGAGTCTTTTACGAAGTCTGATCACGGATCGAAAGACTTGGCGGAACGCTTGACTTATCGTCTGGCCGCTGCGTTGGAAATCGGCTTGTAGGATCCTATATTTTTGGTGGTGGGCAAGTGTTCGGAGATGGACACCTTCTCAACCAGAGACACGTAGTGATCATCAGTTAAACCACATTCGTCTCGCAAAACCCGACACAGCTCAGCGAAAACCTTATTGGACATCCTTAGGTTCTTGAAACATTCCTTATTAAACTCTTGAGTAATCTTTTCAATGAAAGCCAATCTTTCAGAGATCTTGTCCAATATCAAGTATTTAGGAGGTTCCTTCCGATCACGTCTGCGCTTGCGCATTGGTGCCCCCTATTTTTCCCACTTTCTGCTATTGATATAATAAGGTGCAACACACTGACAAAAATTCTTGCGCATAACAGTATAGTTGTAACATCCACAATATTCATTATCTACTTCTACATAACCAAAACTTCTACCACTAATCACAAACAAACTTGTAGTATAGAAACATAAATTATAAATCAAAAATCAAGCCAGAGCACCAACCCACCGAACTAACTTAACAAATCGGTACGAAATTCTCATCAACTAAGCAAAACAAACAACATTTATTGAAGACAGTCTTTTTATGTAATGCACATTAAGAAAAGCACAAAGGCCTGCATAGCTCATTCCTAAACCCAAGAAACTAAACTGTTTTTTTTTTTTAAATTGAAAAAAAAAAAAAAAATTTCAGTGCCCTACAAAGCCACATTTGATTTTGA
>JAOWBN010232009.1:0-12538 GCA_028565015.1 Pinguicula moranensis
TATATACATGAAACAACAAAGTCTTATCTTTACCTTTACATGTTTTGTAGATGTCTTCTACGCAGTTAAATCTCCGTATTATTCTTGAATCACACAAGTTAGTTGGAGCTAATTACTTGGATTGGCATCGGAATTTGAGAATTGTTCTCAAAGCCGACAAGGTTGCACATGTTCTTGAGACACCAAAACCCAACCCTTCGGAAGAGGGTGCATCTTGGGCTATTCAATCTACTTATGAGAAGCAAATTGAGGTTTATGATCTTGCCCAATGTCTTATGCTAGCATCCATATCTCCAGAATTTCAGAAGCAATGTAAGAATTTGGATGCATATGCAATGATGGGGTACCTCAAAGAGTTGTTTGAGGCTCAATCTGAAACTGAGATTTATAATCTAACCAAAGAGTTGTTTAGAGCATAGATGAAAGAGGGTTCTTCTATGGCTACCCATGGCATAATGATGCTAGGACTTATAAAAAAAGGTTAAGGACCTTGGGACTAACATAGAAGATAATCTTTATGTAAATTTGATTTTACAATATCTTTCGTCGAGTTACAAGCAATTTATCGTCAACTTTAAAATGAATACGATTTAAATGCCTTTGAGCGAGTTGGTGAATATGCTTAAACTCACTGATGAGCTAAAAAAGGGTAAGGGTGCCATCTTGCTTGCGACTTCTAAAAAAGGACAAAAGTCGTCCAAAGCCAAGCTTAAGAAGCAAAAGGGCAAGAAGCGCGCATTGAAAGCAAAAGGTGGGGTCAAGAAGAACAAAAAACCTGAAAAAGGCACTTGCTTCCATTGTGGAAAGGCTGGCCACTAAAGACGCAATTGTAAAGATTATCTTGAATCTATGAAGAAGCTTAAGGAAGCATCTTCATCAGGTATCTAGGGTTAGGGTTCTAATGTTTGGGTATTTGATATCGGATTCCTTGTTCATATTTGTAATAGTTTGAAGGGGTTGAAACGAAGTATATAGGTGGCAAAAGGAGAAGTAGAGCTTTGTGTCGGAACAGGAGTAAGAGTCATGTCTCCAACCGTCGGGACCTACTATCTTAGTTTGCCAAATGGGCTTGTACTAGAACTATATAACTGTTATTATGTTCCAGTACTTATGAAAAATCTTGTATCTATATCATGTTTAGACATTGAACGGTATTCTATTTTGCAACAATACATTAGTTGTACTGTTTTGAAAAATGGAATTAGATATTTAGTAGACCCAAGTATTAATGGTCATTATGTTTTGAACATAGGTGAACCAATACTTAGTGTAGATACAGATACAAAAAACATAAGTCTTTCATACCTTTGGCATTGTAGACTTAGTCATGTAGGCACAGACCACATTTCCAAGATGTGCCGAAATGGCGTATTGGGCTCATTTGCTTATGAATCATTTGAGAATTGTGAATCTTGCCTACAGAGTAAAATGACTAAAACTCCTTTTGAGGGTAAAGGAGAAAGGTCAATGGAGTTGTTTGAACTAATACATACCGATGTATGTGGTCCAATGTCAACTAGTGCTAGAGGTGGTTACTCATATTTTATCACATAGACAGATAACCATTCCAAATATGGTTTTGTGTACTTAATGAATTATAAATCTGAAGCTTTTAAAAAATTCAAAGAATATAAGAATGTTGTTGAGAAACAATTAGGAAAATTATCAAAATACTTCAATCTGATCGAGGTGGTGAATACTAGAGTACCGAATTTCAAGATTTTCATAAAGATCAGGAAATCATCGCAAAAAGGACTCCTTCATACAATCCACAATTAAATGGTGTGTCGGAGAGGAGAAATAGTACCTTATTGGATATGATACAATCGATTATGAGTCTTGCAAGTCTCCCAAAATTGTTTTGGGACTTTGCCTTAGATACTGCATCGCTAGTAGTCAACCGTGTTCCATAAAAATCGGTAGATAACACTCCATATGAGATATGAATGGGTAAGAAACCAAATCTCAATTATTTGAGAGTTTGGGGATGTCCTGTTTATGTGAAGAGAACAGAATCGGACAAACTTGATGTTAAATCCGATAAGTGTTTGTTTGTATGATATCCAAAAGATTATTTTGGATATTATTTCTACAATCCGGTTGAGCAAAATGTGTCTGTCTCAAGACAGGCCACATTTCTAGAAAAAGAGCTTATTCTAGAAAAGACAAGTGGGAGCAAAGTGAAACTTGAAAAATTCAAGATCCACAACCAAACACTGATCAACAAATGGAACAAGAACAATTGTCTCAAAAAGATGAGATAACTGAAAACACTCATACAAAAGGACTACGTAGATCTGGTAGAGAACATCGAGCCCCTGTTTGTTATGGGTTTACCCTAAATGAACAAAATGATGTATTCATCATAGATGATGATGAACCTACTGACTACGAAAAAGTTTTGTCTAGTATAGACAAAGACAAATGGCTAGAAGCCATGAACTCCGAAATGGATTCCATTTATCAAAACAAGGTGTGGACCTTGGTTGATCCACCTGAAGGAATTGTTCCTATAGGGTGCAAATGGGTTTAAAAAAATTGACATGGATAGAAATGTGATTACCTATAAAGCTGGACTGGTAGCAAAAGGATATCGTCAAAAACTAGGAATTGACTATGACGAAACCTTCTCTCCAACTGCTATGCTTAAATTCATTAGGATATTGCTTGCTATCGCGGCACACCATGATTACGAAATCTAGCAGATGGATGTCAAAAACGTATTCCTTAATGGGAATTTATTAGAAGAGGTGTATATGATGCAACCTCAATGTTTTGAATTCGATGATGCCAATAAAGTGTGCAAACTTAAAATATCTATTTATGGGCTCAAGCAAGCATCTCGGATTTGGAACATCAAATTTGATGAAGCAATCAAAAAATTTGATTCCATCAGAAATCCTGATGAACCTTGTGTATACAAAAAGGTTGACAGAGATGCAATAGTTTTCCTAGTGCTATATGTAGATGACATATTGCTCATAGGAAATAACATTCCAATGCTTCAATCTGTGAAACTTTGGCTATCCAAGAAACTTTCCATGAAAGACTTAGGAGAAGCAGCATATACTGGGTATTAAGATCTATAGAGATAGATCCAGAAGGCGGTTTGGTCTATCTCAAGTAACGTACATAGACAAAGTGCTAAAGCGGTTTAGCATGGATCAGTCGAAGAAATGATTTCTTCCAATGGGGCACGGTATACATTTGCCAAATAAGATATCTACCATGTGAGGATCACTTGAGAGCAATGTCTCTGATTAATCTGTATGTGACATCGAGAGATACTCATCTGTAAGCCAGTGAAGGACGCTTATTTCTAGAGAAAGATAAAGGTCTAAGATAGGTGAATTTGGTAGGCACAACATGACAATTAATGCATGAGTAATCAGGTTATAAGTCTACACGAAAGACTTAGTTAATGAATACAGTAGTACCAACATCAATGCAATTTTATTCTATTTAAATTATATAAAACTTGTGAATGTTAGTAATTGTTTATCTAGTCCCTTAGGTTTGACATCCTACTCCATCACTTTATTACTTATGCAACATGTACACTTGCACCACAAAAGTGCATCACGTATATGCGCATCAGGCAGCAGCAACAAGGAAGCATAAAGCATAGAGAGTGCTTAAGATGTTGATTAGCATTACACGTTCACCAAGTCCTTGTTTGTAAAAAGCTACAGTAACGGGCATTTAATTAAAAGTAAATATGAATAGCCCAGTAACAACTACATTAATTGTAAGAAAATAAAAACAAACCCACTCAGGTTCCAGTATAAAAGCTCATGTGTTGTCGTCTGGATACAACTCATTTTCAAACAACGTGACAAACTCTTATAGTATTGAGGTCATGAGAATGTTGCAGAAGTCCAATAAGCAAAAACTTAATCACTACTGCAGCATTGATTTATTCCATGTTTCACCGGAGCGTGACTTTTCTACTGCGTTATGAAGTAAGTAACAGTTGAAGTCGACTTCTTTACTCCAATATTCTCTAGAATCCAGCAAGCATGCTGCCCAAAGAGGCTAAGATTACTTAGTCTTCAGTTCCAGATAAATTTGCGAATGATGTTGCTTAGAAGTTCTTTGATACAACAGTTGGGGTGTTAGATGTTATTAGGGAAAGCGTATTTTCATCTTGATGCATGCCTGCTATTAGGAAATCTGTCAAGGATAGGTATTGGACACATTTTCTGAGAACTCCGTGGGAGTATGACCCAAATATGGTGAGGGAGTTTTATGCTAATATTGATGTTATGAATGTTTTCAAAGTCTATGTTGGGGGATTCATTGTGTTGTTCAGTCCTAATGAGACAAATTAGGTGTCCAGCCTCGTTCACTTGAATAATGATGAGTTCTCCCAATTTAATGGGGGATACCCAAATTTAGCTGATGTAGCTCAATTCCTGTGTGCACCTAGGATGATATGAAAATTGTTAACTGGCCCCTTACCGACTGAACTAGGGGTTAACAAGTCCGATTGTCACTAAAGCGTCCTAATACAAACCATGAAAACTTTGGATATCAAATTAAAGAGGTTGTTGCTCATTTACGCGATTAAGATAAGGCATAGAATCAACATGGGCATGGTTATATACAAGGACATCAAGGAAAGTTTGTTTTCACTAGAGAAGCGCCTAAATTCTCTGCATTTTCCTTCCCTAATTACTTACATGTGCCTGAAGGTTGGAGTAGCCCTGACAGAAGCTAAAAAGTTATTCCCACCTGCTCTGGACATCACTCCAAATATGATCAGCAAGCTGGGAACCTATACTGACAGGAAAGTGCAAAGCCCGAGGCCACTCCAAAATCATCCAATGCATCTATCAGGGCAAAGGCGAAAGGTAAAAGCAAACCTGTAATGCCTTCTTTGCCTTTGCATGAACCAAGCCCTAAACCTAAGTCAAAAGGTCCGGTCCCAGCCAATACCCGAGCTGCCGTTGGCCCAACCCCATATCAATGGGAAGCTTTTAAAGTGAACTCTTAGTGTTTTGTTGTTGCGGTCTACACGAACTTGATCATGATGAAAACCATGAAGGGCATCCAGTTCCCCATCCGTCTGCTTCCACCACCATTGATCTCCACTCCATCTGCACCACCAAGCGAGGCAGCTAGTGAAACTAGAGATGAAGAGGATGAGGATGGAGCGCAAGCGTACAACTTGGTGGGATCTGACTCCGACTCTGAATGAAGCATGGCTCTGCCTGCCTTCAGGGGAGTATTACTTACGTTTCCTAAATCTCCTTGTTTATCCATAGTGCCTCTCAAGTTTTGGGATGGGTGTTCGTTTGAACTCTTGTTCTTATTTTGCTAATACTGGTTCTAAACTATTTTACTATGTTGTTTAATGTGTGCTGTTCTATGTCATTAGTGGCAGTCTTGTTTTAATTACCTGCCTGGAAGTTAGGTTTCGCTAAAGTCATTACCATACTTTAAAAGCACAAAATAAATATGGGGTAACTGATTGAGAACAGAACCATAAGGGAGGTATTTAATAAATTAAATTATTTTGGGAAGATACTGGAACTAAGGCTTGGATTGATAGAGAAATCCAAACAATTGTTCGAACTTTGAAGTAACCCCTTTGAGCCTAAATCAAGAACGGGATAAGTTATGGATAGAAAAAAGCAACAGCAAACAAAATAACAAAAAAAAGAAAGAAAAGGAAAAGGAGAAGAAGAGAGAAAAAGACACAAAATTGTTCGTATTTTGAGGGATAGCTAGGCAAATATCAAAATAGCTATTCCAAAGCAAAGAAAAGAAAAACAGATGGACATCGTGACGCATATAAATGCCCCTACATTGTTATGTATGCAAATACTCTCAGGTCTAATGAGTGATTCCAATGGAGAAATTATGTATTTGTATTGGCTTTAAAATAATGTCTATTTCAATCGTTGACCGCCTTGATATTCCAAAAAGTGAGGGAGATGAAGAGAAATTGAAAAATTAAAGAGGACAATTTTGTTAGTCTTAATTAAGGACAGGAACCTGACCTGGAAATGATAAACCCCCACGGTGCTAACCATAATCGACCCCTATCTATGGACATACTTTTATATCTATTTTCCTTCTTATGTGGTAATGACTCATTTAAAGCTCACTAAGAAGAAAAGAAACCCCAAAAGCATAGGTTCTTCCCCATAACTTTAGGGTACGACATCAACTCCTATTCCAAATAATCTTGCAAGGTGGTACTTGTATACATTTAGGGTCCACCAAACTCATTAGACAGACAAATCTACCCTTCGACTGGACTCCAAGCTTCCGAGAGAAGTTATCGGACATGGTATATAAGGCACAAAAATATCTCAGACAGGAGAGCCAAAAAAACATACGAAAAGCAAGGATTTTGCTGATTTTCATGTTCTCTTCAAAAGATACGTCAATGTGGCCATAAGGCCGAACCAATCATCCACATCCCGTAATGCATAGGTTTCAAAGATATTTCAAAGTCCAAGAATCAACTCCACCATTTCATAGATTGGGGATATTGTATGGATTAGTGTCTTCGCTTGGTGGAGTAAAAAGCAAAATTAATTTGCATTTAAATAAAAAGTCAATATGGGTAGACAAGTATCTAAGTACTTGTCTACCCATATTGAAAACAAGATCGGAATATAGAGTTGCATTAGGTTCTTCAAACTCTATACACTTTGGGAACACGAGACATAGAGTCTAACTATTAACTTAGGCATTGGTTTCAAACTTATGAGATATACGCGATCTTATGGTGATGCGCAAGTGCATTTTTTGCATTTTTCACTATTTTGGGCTCATTTCACCTTCTTTTCACACCTTTTGCACCAGGAATGCCTAAAAACATAAATAAGAAAGAAGCATGTATATCAAACATAAAAGACACGATAAACGTTTAAGAAACAAACAAAGGATAGTAAAAAAAGCTCAATAAATTAGTATAAAACCAACTCATCGAAAATCTCAAACCAATGATTTCCTTGTACCCAAGCAAAAATAAGACTCAAGGCAAGTAAGAACAATCTAAATACTCCTAAGACTTCAAAGCTAGCATGCAAAAAATGTCAAGACTTTGCCAATTGTAATTTAGTGAACAGTCCTATGTGAGATGCAACGAACACTTCAACTAAAAGATCTAGAGAGTTTACACGTAAGCATTTTTGGCATGACGTTAAAATCAGAGATAACTACCTATATGCCAATGCCAGCCAAAACTTTTTCCTGTGATCTATCATCGTCTATGTGTCCATTAGTCCGAAAGAATCATCGACATCCCATGATGCATAGATTTCAAAGATATTTCGAAGTCCAGGACTCAACTCCACCATTTCAAAGATAGGGGATAGTGTATGGATTTTCGGTCTCTTGGTGGAGTCAAAAATAGAAATAATTTACACCTAAATAAAAGGTCAATATGGGTAGACAAGTATCTAAGTACTTGTCTAATGATATTGAAAACAACATAGGAATGTAAAGCCGCATTAGGTTCTTCAAACTCTATACACTTTTGGAATACGAGACACGGAGTCTAACTACTAACTTAGGCATTGGTTTCAGACTTATGGTCCTTCATAAAAAGATTGTAATTTTTCTTTTTGTATCATTTTAATTTTTTTCATACTGTATTTTATTTTCCAATGCCTTTTTCTTTTCTTTTCTTTTCAAGGAGCATAAAGAAAATACTTGATCACATAAACATGATAATACAGCATGATGCCTTTCAAGTTTCAACAAATCACAAAGACCTTAAAGAAATTTTTGAGGGAATGGTAATAAAGGGTAGTATCCAATTTTTTAAAATTTTTCTCTTCATCCCTTTACATCTAATGGTATAGTCTCATGATTTTCAATTAAAATCTAAGACTCACACCTAGGTGAAAATGAAAGATTTTTCCCCTAAGCAGCAACAAACCAAATTTCATAGTCAATAAAAACAAAACGTTGTTTCACTTCCTTCCCTCATTTTCGCTAAAGATGTGCAAGAATAAGAAAAGTAAATGTACTTGAACAATGATCCAAACTATCCAAATATGCATTGCCTCCTAACAAAACACATAGTTGTGAATGATATGAATCCAAAAGGCAATGAAGCAAAAATGCCAACATAGATACAATGACAATCAATTAACTAACCGCTTGATGCCATATTGCATGAACTCAACTGTTTAAGGTCAATTTTGAAACTAAACTCAAGCATCAACTCATGGGTAGAGGTTGTAGATCAGGCAAATCATGAATGAGGGATTTGCATGCTTGAATATGCGACAAAATAAAATCCAAAAAAATAACTAGAAGATAACAAAATACTAAGATTAAGACACTAAGCATAACAAACCCGGAAGTTCAACCAAATGCTCCCTAACCTAACCAACGTCAATCCTCCGGTGTTTAGCCAAGGTGGAGGGAAGTGGCACAACAACAAAACAAAGAGACTACACAATAGAGTTCTGAAATGGAAAATGAGACAGATTCAAAAAGAAAAAGAAAAAGAAAATGCCCATGATAGAATAATGTTCAAAAGTACGGATTTTGCTTCAAAATTCTGGTGGTGAGGTAGATGGAAATGGCTCAAATGATCAAACTGCTCCCGAATGCATCCAAGAAAAACATGAAGCAAAGTTAATTGTCTTCAATGTAAGACAAGAAATCACCTCACCGTCAAACCTAAATTTAACATATATAACAATAAGGGATTCAAAATTTAGGATGGGTGTTTTACGAAAAGCTCAACACTTTACCAATCATTTGAGGACTAGGCATGGTAATAAATAAACAAAGACATAGTGATGATCAAAGAGGAATACAAACTCAAGTCAGGTAAAGTAAAATCAAAGGTTCTGAACTCTCAAGTAAAGTAGGACCTCAAAGCTCCATCAGGCACATCCCAACTTAAACTCGAATCTTACCAACACCAAAAATAACTCAAAATGATCATTATGTTCAAAAGGAGAAGCTGATGCCTAAAAGTCAAGTAGACAAGTGCACTTATCAAAATAACTCGAAAGTTAAGCATGCCCATAAGAATGTCTCATGGGATGAATTATGGATGCAACTCTTGATAAAAATAAAAATAAAAATTCCACCATCCATGACTACAATGATATTGAGTGAGATCACTTCCTTCAAGCAGCGCGATACGCAAACTCTGAATAAAGCGTGGGAAAGATTCAAGGATTTGTTGAGAAGCTGCCCCAACCATGGACTGACTCACTCGAGCCAAATTCAAGCTTTTTATAATGGATAGGATAGCACTACAAAGAGATAAATAGATGTTGCTGCAAATTGTACTTTTATGAAGAAATTTTAAAATAAGGCTTATACTCCGCTTTAAGCCATGTCCCATAACAGCTACCGTTGGCCAAATGAAAGATAGGGCCACTGGAAAACAGCCGAAAAGTATGAAGTTGATAAAGTTGATGCACTAGTCGTAACAAGGCATACTATGAAGGCAAATATTGAGAGTTAGATGTCTCAAGGCTCTTCACATAAAGCTGTTATGATGGTGCAATAGCCATCCTATGAATTTTTTGTGGGAGGCTATCCCCGAGAGCTTTGATAAGACAGGAACTCAATTGACAACGTCCCTATGGAGCAACTTAACTATGTCGACTAACGGCTGAGATAATCCAATAACTTTGATCGCAACAACTTCAACCCACGAAGAAATGACCACCCAAATTTTTCTTGGAACAATAATCGACAAGTTATGAATCCCACAACGCTAACATCTTCAGAGTTGTATTCTCAAATGCAAAAGCAATCTTATCCAAGGCCTCCAAATGATGATATTATAGCACAATTGACTACTGCCACCAAGAGCAACACTTATCTTATAGCACATTTAGCCACCATGTCAAGAAGTTTCATGCAGGGATCCGAGAAGGATCAAGCTGTGACAATACGGAATTTGGAAACTCAAGTGGGTCAATTGGTGAAACAACTATCTTGAAGACCACAATGTGTTTTACTAAGCACCACAAAAGTAAACCCTAAGGAACAATGTCAAGCCATAACCTTGAGAAATAGAAAAGAAGGGAGGAAGCTCCAAGGTGAGTCCCTACCACGAAAAAAAACAATTGATCAAATGTAGAAGAGTCGCTACCTCAACAACATGCTGAGAAAATGCCCCCGGTTCCTTTTCCTCAAAGGTTGAGACAAGGGAAGTTGGACAAGCAATTCCAAAAATTTCTTGAAGTTTTCAAGAAACTTCATATAAATATTCCTTTTGCAGAGGCCTTGGAATAAATGTTGTGTCATGTTAAATTCATGAAGGATATATTATCCCATAAGCAAAAGTTTAAGGATTATGAGACTGTGATCCTAACTGAGGAATGCAGTGTCATTGTACAAAAGAAATTACCTTCAAAGTTGAAAGATCCAGGGAGTTTCATTGTTCCTTGTTCTATTGGAAATTTCACTTTTGATAGAGCATTGTGTGATCTTGGTGCAAGTATTAATTTGATACTATTATCATTTTTTCAGAAACTTGGACTAGGCGAAGCTCAGTCCACAACCATATCTTTGTACCTGGCAGATAGATGGTTCGAATATCCAAGGGAATCATTGAGGATGTCTTGATCATAGTTGACAAATTCATCTTCCCAGCAGGTTTCGTGATTCTGAATATGAAGGATGAACATGATATTCGCATTATATGGGGAAGTCCATTCTTAGACACTGGAGGAGCTTTGATAGATGTCCGAAAAGGTGAGTTAACATTGCAAGTACAAGGTGAACAGGTAAAATTCAAAGTATGTCAAGCCATGGAATACACAAATCATTATGAGAATTGTTCGTGCATTGATGTCATGGATAATGCGCCAATGAAAGTATTGGAGAATAGCTATGACAATATTATAAAAATGTCGAGAAAATAAACACCTCACCATTTTTTAGAAAAGTTTACCGTTAAGGAGAATGTCGCATGGACGAAAGCCTCTCAACCACAAAAGAATAACAATTGTGAACACTTTGAAAAAAGATGACCCCATATTTAAGACCCTTTGAGGAAGCATCAAACCGGGGAAAGAAGTTCGACGATGTGGTGTCAGCGGTGAAATCGAGTAAGAATCCATGGTATACTGATATTATGAATTTCATGGTATGCAAGGTCATATAACCAGGAATGAAGTATCAGCAGAAGAAACGATTCTTTTCTCAGGTAGAGCATTTTCTATGGTACGAGCCAATCCTATACAATTTTTTTTCGGATCAAGCTATCCGAAGATATGTCTCTAAGGAAGAAATGAACTCCATCTTGAATCACTACCACACACTTGAGTCGGACAACAACCAAGGTGTTACAGTGTTGTTTTTATTAGCCAACTCTGTTTAAGGATGTTCATTCATTTGTGTTAAAATGTGATTGATCCAAAGAATAGGACATATCTCCCGAAAGAATGAAATGCCACTGAAATCTATCCTCGAAGTTGAATTCTTTGATGTGTGGGGAATTGACTTCATGTGACCATTACCACCATCGTTTGGCCAAAAATACATCGTTTGGAATACTTTGGCTCATTATCAGTGATGGTGGGTCACATTTATGCCACAAACAATTAGTGTCTTTACTTACAAAACATGGAGTGCATCATCACACTGCATTGGCATATCATCTGGAGACAAATGGCCAAACTGAGATATCAAGTCGTGAAATCAAGAGAATTCTAGAAAATTAGTGGGTTCCTCAAGAAAGGATTGGGCATATAGAATAGCATACAAGACGTCCATAGGAATGTCTCCATACCGTCTGGTATATGGAAAGGCTTGTTACCTCCTTGTGGAACTTGAACATAAGGCATACTAGGCGATGAAGAAACTGAATTTTGGCATGCAAGTTGTCGGTGAAAATCGGTCATTTCAATTAAATGAGTTGGATGAATTAAGAAATGATGCTTATGAAAGTGTAAAAATCTACAAAGAAAGAACAAACACTTTATTCACATTCATGCACGAATAAGCCTTATGGTATGATAGGCAGTCAATACATATGGTTCAAAGTTTGGGCCTTAATTTAAACGCACTTATTTTTTATGTTCTCGTACATCTGTTGATACAAGAATAAGTTTCCGACTCCACGTTTACATTCTGCGAGCAAAGATTCACATCATTTTGGTATCAGAGCGAGGTTAGGAATTATTCTTGTTGGAAATTTATTCTTATTCAAAATCCTAATCGTGTTTGTCTGTCTTTTCATAATGTAAACGTGGAGTCGCAGAATGTAAACGTGGAGTCGGAAACTTATTCTTGTATCAACAAAAACATATGAATGACACAAATTTCGAAATTAATAAAATTAAGAGGATAAATTGTGCAACCCAACGAAGTTACAAGAAATAGAAGGATGGAAAGGAACGGAGATGGTAGAAACGTATTATGCCATAGAAACCCAATCAAACATGGAACATCAACACCTAGCCAACTACTACGCTAGAAACGAATGTAAACCAAATGTTCAATCAAACGCCTACCCAAGGATCTACTCTATGACAAATACGAGTATCATAGAATCAATCTTTACATGTACCCTAAGATGCATGCAACCTAATTC
>JAOWBN010232020.1:0-12538 GCA_028565015.1 Pinguicula moranensis
CTAAAACCTCATCCTTAGCAATTGAAGAATGTGCAGGAACGTCGTCTACTTTGATGGAAGTATGGAACCTTCAACCTTATCCATCGGAACAAAGAAATTGCAGACGAGGCAGATTGGTGGCGCCGGACGGCAGACAGAGGGCGAGCAGGGCGCGCCGCTGATTTGTCATTAGGAACTAGGATTTTTGTTTGGAAAGTGAAAAGTGAAAACCTAAAACCCGATTTTGATTTACAAAACATGCGGGCGGACGCGGATTCCGCCAGCCCGAAAACCCTAGTTGCGCGCCCGCCCTCCAAAACAATGCAGAACCCAAAAAAGCTCGCATCCGCCCGCATTCCGCGCAAACGCAGAATTAAGCGGATGCGGGCGCGGGCGCGGGCAGAAATTCCGTGCCTGCTGCCCAGGCCTAGATTCCATTTTTGATGAATTTGAAAATATGGGACCACGTAGAAGCTAATTTAGTTGAGATTATATTATTATATTTTTTTATTTATTTGGATGATTGAACGACAACTTGGTGAATATTTATTTTGGTAGTGTTTTATTTTGAATACACTTTATTTCTTTTCTCCTTGATAAATTACAAGTTGTATTGTAGGATAAATTGAGTTAACTCGAACAGACGAGATCTGATCCAATCCAACCCGATCCATTTTACTGAGAATTTTTTTTTGCCCCCTCGGTAAAAATCCTGGCTCCGCCCATGAGTGGAAGCCGATTCCCTTCCAGCTACAATCGTTAGCCAACCCTAGATTCGAACTACTTGGTGCGTGGTGTTTACTAGTTTTTACGAAAGCTGCTTGTGGGGTTTCTATAACTAAAGTAATTTTATGGGTGTTTGTAATTTTGGCTCTGGGTGCTTGCATGTGAAAAAGTTTAAAAAGGTTCAAAATTAAAAACTGTGGCTATTGAAAAGCCTATTTTGCAAAAACACGGTAATTTACAAACACTAATTTTTTTGTCTTATTGGCTCTGATCATTGTGTATATTTTGATCTCTACTTGAAACTTGACGATAGCAATTTATTTCTCGCAAAGAACGTGTCGAATCACCCCATAGGCCACGGGTGGACTTGCCTGAATGATATAACGGTTTTGGGATCAAATATACTAAGTTAGCATTTGCACTGATACACCTGAAAAAACCAATTGTTTTCTATTATTCCATTTAGCTAAAGGGTGTGTTTGGTATCATAACAGAAGAAGAAGAAGAACCGGTTTTTGATAATTATCCTGGTTAGTCTCCAATTTGGTAACCAAAATTGCGCAATCCTCTGCCCGGCGGCTAATGTACCGGGCAGGGATTACTCCCTAATAAATCCGCATTTTCTGTCCGGCTTTGACTTTGATATAGGGTTTGCGGAACCCCGCACTTATCCGTATTGTAAATTGACTATTTTGCCCTTACCCTTTACAGTTATTACGACTAAATACCAGGCATAAAATGTCTGCAACCCTCATTTGCATAAACCCTTCGTCAAAGTTTTCAAAACCTCCGCCAGCGACATCTTCCTGTCGAACACGCCGTCTCCTCCTGTCCTTAGACACATTTTCTCGGCGATAGCACACAGACCCTACCTCCGCACTCTCCAATTTCAATCACATTTACATTCGTATTCGTTGATTTTTTGTTGATCTAGAGCTACGGCTTTCAGTGAATTTTGGTTGATTTGCCTATTATTTCAGATGATTTTAGTTGATTCGCCTATTATTTTAGATAATTTTTTTGTTGATATAGGGTTATGACTTTCAGTGAATTTATGTTTACATTTACATTTTTTGTGGTGGTTTCGACAATTATGCCTTCTAGTGCCATTAATCAGAGCACACTATACCCTAGTGGCCTTTCACAAACATAAACTTCTATATTTTCAAACTTCTGAATTTTTAATAGAAGTTTTTTTGGTGATAGTGTAGGAATATTGTTGACTGATTTAAACTTCTATATTGTCAATCCAGGTGACAAAATGTTCATTGATACTATGACAAACCGGCATGTTGAGTAGTGTGCACAGAAATTTGACATTGTGTTATCAACTCATTGACTCTTTTCCCATATTATATTTACTCTTCCTGAAGCCCATCTACATCCAACTTCTCTGCAATTTTTTTGGTCAATCTGTACCTATATTGGCATCTTCTGTAAAGTTCTTTTAATTTGCTGATTACTATTTCTCTAGGAATTTAAGAAAAGCTATATCCACTCTTGAATGAAATTGGAAAATAGTTGGAATTGAACTTATTTGACCACTGTTGATAGTATTTTGTACAAATATTAGGATTAAAGACTTCTTTATTTTCAGGTAGGAGCATTGGACGTGTAAGTTTTTGTTGTATTATAAAACAATGCTTAATCTTTTGGCTTATTCATTTTATTTGAATATGGGTTTTAGTGAAATGGAACACCCTAGGGATATGTTGTCTGTATTGGATGTCACGACTTTCTTGCTATTTGCAAGTGTCGTTGTGGAAGTGTTGCCTATTATCTTAGCCTTAGTAGAAAAAGAAAAAAATAGGTCTACTTGTTTGCATAGATGTATGCGCAAACGTGATCGGTTGGAACCTCCTAAATACCTCATACTTTACAATATTTCTGAGCAGTTGGCCTTCCTCGAGCGAATTACTCAAGAGATAAACAAAGAGTGTTTCAAAAACGTGAGGATGTCGAACAAAGCGTTCACTGAGTTGTGAAAAGTTCTTAAACAGGATTGTGGGTTAAGGGACGACATATACATGTCAGTAGTTGAGAAGGTAGCTATCTTCCTCCGTACACTTGCCCACCACCAGAAAAATAGGATTTTCCAAACTAACTTCTAGCGTAGCGGACAAACGAGCAGCCTATTATTCCATCAGGTTCTACAAGCGGTTCTTAAGCCGCGTAGCAGACTATTAGTCCAACCAACTCCTGTTGACGCGAAAAATACTGACAAGATGTGGAAATGCTTTTAGGTAATTTATTTAATACACTTTGATGCCTTACATTTTAAATACTTACTAACAAATGTGCATACTTCAATCAGGGATGTGTGGGAGCACTAGACGGTACATATGTACCCGTTCACATTCAAGCAGAAGCAAGCAAGGTATCAACCGGTAAAGGCCATCTAGCGACAAATGTTCTTGGAGTTTGCAACACTCAAGGCCAATTCGTCTACATGCTTGTAGGGTGAGAGGGAGCAACTGTAGATGGTCGTGTGTTGCGTGATGCATTACCTCGTACAAATGGATTGGCAGTCCTGAACGATTAGTGCAAAATATCAATTGTACCTATATATGTTCGTTTTCATTTAATTAAATAGCAAAATTGTTTTTGTTATTTGCAGGTATGTATTACTTGTGCTACATTGGTTACACTAATTGTAATCGTTTCCTAATTCCGTATAGGCAGACGAGATATCATCTCCAAGAGTGGGGTGGTTCAAATCGTAGACCACAAAACTATAAGGAATTGTTCAACTTGTGGCATGCCGCAACACGGAATATCATTTAGAGGGCATTCGGGATTATGAAGAAATGCTTTGATGTGCTACGGAGCCCATCATTCTATCACATCAACACCCATTGTGATATTATTCTTGCATGTGGTTTACTCCACAATTTTGTAATGAACGTAACACCGTTAGATCCTCTCTTAGATCCTGCATCGAACCCTCTCTTTGGAACTGAAGATACTAATATGGTCAATAACGAGGTCGAGGAGCACATTGAGACCGTCCAAAGTTCTCAAGTCTGGACTGAGTTCAATTTGGCGAACGAGCTTTGGGAGACCTACCATGCAGCAAGGGCGAGATGATTACTATATACAATACATTAGCTTAGTGCTTACAAGTTTTTTTGCATTGTTGATCTTTCTTGTATGAGTATGATTGGAATAATTGATTTGTGTTCACATTAGAGTGTGTGCTTTTATGTTTTACAATCGTTGTATCTCTTTCACAACCGAATTGTACTATGCTTGTGTTTGTTGTATGAAGTGAAGATAGATGCGTTGAGCAAGTGTGACGACGATATAGATGTTACCTATGACCCATTTGAAGAGATGACCCAACCTACTCCACTGGCTAAGTCCAGTTTGAAAGCACCCTACAAATGACATGGAAGTGCATCCGAGGTGGTTGGGAAGAAGATTAATTTGAAACATCTTCAGAGCCAATCAACAGTAATAACGTATATCTAAACCCAAACGAAGAGAAGGAACTATTAAATGCTTTGAGAGAGTTGGCCATTGAAGATTGGAAGGTCGGTCAAGGATGGAAACTTGGTACAGACACTAAGGTTAATGCGAAGGATTGGGCAGTTATGGCAGGTAGTACCATCACAGGCAAGAACGTTGAGAACTAATTGCATAACTGGGGAAGACAATATCGTCTCCTCAATGATTTCTCAAAGATTAGGGGTGTGGCTATTGATCAAGTCACACACGCCGTGATCGTGGATTCAGAGGACACGTGGGCCGAACTAGCAAAGGTAATAAAATGCTAAATGTTGCTTTTACATCACTAATATTGCTTTCCTTTTAATGCATTGTGTATGTATGATACATCCATAAATGTTGCCCCAAGCATTACTAAATATTGCTTTCTTTGTAATGCATTGTGGAGGTTAACAGAAAGTTCTCGCAACTAAGAGGAAAGTCATTCCCATATTATGAAGTTTGGTGCGAGTTTTTTGGCTAGCACTATACTACAGGATCAGGAGCGAGAGACCATCGCATGGCTGAGAACGAACTGCCTACAATGCCTGCAGATAACCAAGAAATACTTGTTGAAACAGATGGAGAGGAGGTGGAAGAGTCAGTTACAAAGGCAATACCGTTACTTGCAGAGAAACCCCCATCAGGTCAAGAGGGTGCTTCTAGTGTGAGTCAGGGGAAGCGAAGGAAAACAAACATGGATGGAACGACTGCCCTAATACATAGAACTGGAGAGCTGATCGCAAATGCTGAACAAGTGTGCACGAAGGTTGCTAAACTTTTTACCATGCATGCGCATATTGTTGATAATGAGACAAGATCGGAGAAATCAACCAGGCTGCTCAACGATCTTAGTGGATATAAAGAAATAGCTGGCATGACTAGAATTCGCCTGGTTGAGCACTTGATGATGAATGAGGGCCAGTATCTTTATTGGTATAGCACATATGAAGATGGACGCGCAGAATTTTTGCGGTTGTTTATTGATGGTCAGCTTAGCTAAACAGATTATGTTTTTCTGTTTAGCCTTGAACAAATTGCATCTTTGGGATCAGGACCTAGTTAATGGCATTTAGTACATGTTTAGACTATCATGTTTTGTACCTGACGTGGTTGATGTCACTTAGTTTTGCTTAACTAGTTATCATAACTATGAAGTCTTCGTGGATCTTGATTGACAGTGTTGATGGCATTTGATCTTATTTAAATTGGTTCGTGCGGTTGTTTGTTTATGTTCGGCTTAGCTAAACAGATTATGTTTTTCTGTTTAGCCTTGAACAAATTGCATCTTTGGGGTTAGGACCTAGTTGATGGCATTTAGTACCTATTTAGACTATCATGTTTTGTACCTGACGTGGTTGATGTCACTTAGTTTTATTTAACTAGTTATCTTAACTATGAAGTCTTCGGGGATCTTGATTGACAGTGTTGATGGCATTTGGTCTTATTTAAATTGGTGTCGTGTTTTTTAGATACATGTTTAAAATTTATATCAGGTATTGGTGATTTAGATTTGTAGAATTTGTCTTTTTGTTCATGCAGATGGGGCTCATGAAGAAACATCCTTCAGTTATACCATCCATGTTGTACATTGCAAGTGAGGAACAACACTTGGAACAGTTTTAGCTCCTGCTACAAACAATTATGCTAAATATTTAACGAATATCATATCAATACAAAACTACCTCTGCTCCTTTTGAATAGCTACTCTGTGGACATAATAAACTACTTCACTCATTTGCTGATCTTATTTTTTCTTATTGAATAGCCTTTGGTGGCTAGCGATCATTGTCTAAGTCTGCATTCCACATTTCAAGTTTTCTATATGAAGATGAATAAGTTTGTACTTTGCTTGAACAGATACATGGAGATGGACATTTTTGTACATACTTGCAGACATAGTATTGAAATTTGCAGAAATTAATTTGAAGGACCATTGCAGGAAATAAATGGTGACTTCAGATTCCACATTCAATTTTTTGACTACATATATGAATTTTGCCCCCTTTACATTTTAAGAAGTTTGCTCTACTTAATAGGTCACTGAATAAGCAATTGTCCTGAAAATGATGATGATTCAGCAGGTGCTTTTGATGATTTAGCTAATTGTTGCATCAGCATCACTCCTACACTGAGACTCTTTTATTCCTTTGCAAGCTCTCATATGTGCATGCAGTTTCTCGGGATTGAATGGATTCCCACATTGACTGAAGCCCAAAACACCAACATTGTTTCTTAAATGCAGCATTTTAAAATGTTTATTGATGATTTGAGGTTTAAATTGATACTCTGGTAAACTTACGAGCAACTAGGACAATTAGCAGCAACCTTGTTAGAAACAAAAGTTACATCCCTTTGTTCTCTCAATTCACACTTGTTCTTAGCTGAATCCTTCACCCCATCAAAACTCTTACTGTTACAACACAACAATCACACTGAACATTCAAAATAGGTCTAAACTACTCAACATGAACCAGAACATAAACGATTTGCATTCAGCTACAATAGGTGTAAACAACTGAACTGAACATTCCAAAGTCTACACTGAACCAGAACAAAACATGAAAACTATCGCATCTATGTTTAGCTTCACATCCAAAATAGGTCTAAACAAACAGCATACAAATAGTCATGACAGAAACACACATAAACATCGTCGGATAGACAAAAACACCCTAACAACCTAAACTACGTTAAGTAATTGGACATCCAATTATGGGTAGAGGTAACGGAAGTGATGTAAGAAGGATCCTCCTCAACGACAAACAGGCGCCAGTTCACACGCTGGTTTACCTCAACAATTGGAGCTTCCTCTTCCCCTTCGCTATCACGAATTATTATGGGATGTACCGTAGTGTGTCCAGGTAGAACCTCCCGATTCCCATTCACTGTTCGGGGTAGCGGAGCTACGGCGGATACGGAAATGGGGCAACTTGGATACTTGAGCCCCAAATTATATGCTTGTGCATACATGCACAAGGATATCCTTGTGGGCTTAAGACCATATAGAGCTTTCTTTAGCCGACATACTTCTCCTTCTTTAAAGTTTGTGGTATACCATGGGGGTGTTTGCGTATATACCTCTTCTATCAGATCTACATGGAGGAAGGCGTTCTTTACGTCAAACTGATGTAGAGGCCAGTCATAATTTGCTGCTACTGAGAACAATACCTTGATAGGGTCAATCTTAGCCACTGGTGCAAAAGTCTCGAAGTAGTCAAGACCATAGGTTTGTGTAAAACCTTTTGTCACTAGTCGTGTCTTATATCTCTGGACAGACCCATCGGCATTGTGTTTGACATTGAATATCCACCGGAAGCCAACCAGTTTCTTCCCTTTTGGTAATGCACATGTTTCCCAGGCTCTATTTTTCTTTAGTGACTGTATTTCTTCATCCATGGCATGCCGCTATTCTGATTTTTCGTTTGCTTCCTCCACGGTCTTTGGTACCTGTACAGCATATACAGAAGCCAAAAAAGTCTTAGCTTGATTAGTTAGACTCCCTCTGGCAAGGTTAGCCATAGGATATCTAGCCTTTTGTGAGACATGATCAGGTTCATATTGTCGGGCTGGAATTCCTCTATTTTGCCTAGGAGGTAGGACATAGGTGGCGATTCAGGGTAATTCTCTGTAACCTGCTCAGGTATGGACTCAACCGGTGTTATATCATGATCAGGCACAAGATCAGGATTGTTACCTGAGGACTCCGCGGTGGTGGAGATATGGGGTTGTCATCGATTAGGACATGTGTTGCTGTGGGAGATAGCTTGACGGTTCTTATAGCAAGCTCTAGTAGGGCAACAAACGTAGGCATACTTGAACTATGTAACCAACTAAATGTATCACTCGTAATCTCCCTCTGACCACGAAGTTGGGATGGATAATAAAATTCAGACTCAAGGAAATTACAATCCAAGGTTGTATAGACAGCAGTGGCTAAAGGTTGTCCAAGGTGGTTACAGGGAGAAAAAAAGGTGGTGAAGGTTTTTTGTGACTAGTGGGGGAGGAGGCGGTTTTTAGGGTTTGTTTTTAGGGTTTTGAAGGGCTAGGTTTTGGCTGGGAGAGGCGGGTTTGAGGGGCTCGGGTTTGGCTCTGATACCAAATAAAATATAGGTAAAAATGTATAGTATTGATATTGTGAGAGTACGCGAGTTTATATAAACTAATACAATAATAATAATATTGAAAATGGATAAAAACTTAGAATAACCTAATATATGTGCTGACCTATATTCCAATGGATAAAAGTAAGTATTATCAATGGATATAACTTATTTATAAAAAGTATTTATGTATGGGAGGAGATCTCCATCCCCATTAATAAACCCATCAAGAGACACGTGATCCTGGCCGTTGATGTCGCCAATATTATAAAAGCAAGTATTATCAATGGATATAACTTACTTATAAATAGTATTTATGTATGGGAGGAGATCCACATCCCATTAATAAACCCATCAAGAGACCCGCAATCCTAGCCGTCGTTCTCTATTAACATCGACAAGGATTATAACGCCAAAGAAGAAGAAATCGCCGCACCAGGTGTTCAACTGAGTACGGCCGTTTATTTTCAACTTCTGTAAATGCATAAACACGAAAGGTTTGTTGGCTGTTGCGAATCAATCCCACTCTGCCCCATCACCATCGTCATCCTCCACAAGTCCCAGTCGGCTAATCGTATGGCATTCCTCAGGAAATTTATCGCAACAACCACATCATTTTTTAGGGTTTGCAGATGGAATTCCCGGCTTATGGAGACGCCCATGTAGTTTCTCGATTTCACCACAAAGGGTTTGCAGACGGAATTCCCGCCGGGATTAGAAATAGAAAAACTTTCAACGTTTACTGGAGGTTTTAACGTTGCTGAAAAAGTTGTGTTTTGTTTGTGTTCCAGCTGCAATTATGAGAGAAAATGTATCATCGCCTGTAGAAGTATATTGCTGTGTTTGATCAGAAATCATGTTTCTTGAAAATGGTTTCGGTTTGAACGCCGAAGGATCTGATGGTTCTTTCATTTTTTTGCTCTTAGGTATATCATTGTTTGGTCAAATTCTTTGATTCTTTGTTTTGGGTGCTAGTAGTTCTGTTGATTCTGTGTTCTTTCTTGCACATAAATTTTTTGTTTATTGTCATTTTTTCATATAGGGGATAGAGAAAAATCATAGGAATACATATGCACGGACAATGCTTCAATTGTGTTGTTTCATTCATTGGACATCGGATTTCGGCGTTCTTTTATTGGTTTTTTCTTTTCTCTTGAAGATCACACACTGACTATAGAAATCATTGTTCTGTTTCTCTTGCCTGTGTATGTATGTCCGTCGTAGTTAGTGAAGTATAGAGAGGAGAAACAGAGAAGATTGAGAGTGGGTATTGGTTGTATGAAGAATGTTGGCTGGGTGTTCTTCTACATTGCTGTCACCAAAGCATAGATTGAGGAGTGAAGCACCTGCACAGTTTCAGGCTTGCCATATCCCTGCGATGAGCACGCAGAGATTGGAATTACCGTGTAGTTTTGTACGTAAAGATAGTACCTCAAGGTCTCAGCCCATTAGACCTGTAGGCCTTTCAGTTGAGAAATCTACAGAAGCCAAGACTAGTGGGTGTTATCTTAGGCAGAATATCAGATTTCCCCCTGTTGCAACCGAGAGTCGGAGGGTGAAAAAGGATGAGTTTTGGGAGCAGGTTAAGAACACTAAGAAGAGGTATGCAGGAGAAGTGTCGTATGAGGAGGAGAATTGCACAAAGAGAGTGAAGAGGGAAAAGGACAATGAGAGATCTGACGTCTTGCTTGAAGATGAGAAGCACTTAAGTCTAGTCCAATTGAGCAGTGAGAAGTTTTGGTTTGATGTACCAAGATCAGTTCCATTTGTGCCTTTCTCTATGACATGTTCAGGTGAGGAAGAGAACTTCCTTTTCGTACCCGTGATGTGGTAGCGCGGCAGCATTTGCCCCTATTGTCGAATGTTCCATGGTTTGATTCTGTTGTGATGGGGTGGAGTGGGATTGATTCGCAACAGCCAACGAACCTTTCGTGTTTATGTGTTTACAAAAGTTGAAAATAAACGGCCATACTCAGTTGAATACCTGGTGCGGCGATTTCTTCTTCCTTGGCATTATAATCCTGGCCGTTGATCTTAATAGAAATCAACAGCCAGGATCGCGTGTCTATTGATGGATTTGGGGATGGCGATCTCCTCCCTTTATGTATATAACTCAGGAGTCTGTTTTCTTCTCCAAGTGCAGGTTCGATCTGGCTACATGGGATTGACTAGGTTTGCAAGTACAAGTGTTGTTACAACCAAGTCTTCCTCCTCTGCTTTATTTGGTTGGCTAACGGGGGAGAAGTCATCATCACTACCACACCACTGGATTTCCCACTTAAGGATGTCGTGCTTCCTCCTCCATTGCCAGATTATGTTGAGCCTGGAAAAACAAAAATGACCACACTTTCTAATGGTCTGAGAATAGCGTCTGAAACATCAGAGGTAGACGATGAATGCTATACTTTTAATTTCTCTGGTTTCTTGTAGTTTATTTTCCCCGAACAATTGTCTAATTTATGAATCTTGCTAATCAGAACCCTGCTGCTTCAATTGGGTTATATGTTGATTGTGGTTCTATCTATGAAACTCCTGCTCAATATGGGGTCACTCATCTCTTGGAGCGTATGGCCTTCAAGAGTACCACTAACAGGAGTCACTTGCCTATTGTGCGAGAAGTTGAGGCAATTGGTGGCAATGTTACTGGATCAATGACCCGGGAACATGTCAATTATACCTATGATGCATTGAAGACCTATGTTCCTCAAATGGTGGAGCTTCTTATTGACAGTGTTAGAAACCCAGGTTTTTTGATTGGGAAGTTACTGAGCAGGTAAGCTCTCTTCTTGCTTAATCCTGGAATTCCTCTGCACATTTGGATACGCCATAAAACTTTTTCCTGCACACCTTTTTCAAATTAATAAGTTGAGGGATGAGATTAATGAATGCGCCAAAAATCCTCAGCATCTGCTCTTGGAGGCTCTTTATTCGACTGGTTATTCTGGTCCTTATGGGAATTCTCTCATAGCTTTAGAATCAGTAGTTTGAACAGCACTGTCTTGGAGGAGTTTGTAGCCGTGAGTCGAGACCACTAATTGTTTTTTTAACAACAGCACTTTCTTTCAGTGATTTTACTCCATTATTTCTCCTAAATGTAATTCTTTTGTATGGTTTAGGAACACTACACTGCTCCGAGAGGATGGTCCTTGCGGCGTCTGGTGTTGATCATGATAAACTATTGGAATATGCAGCGCCACTTCTATCTGATCTTCCTAAAGTTTCCCGTCCTTCAGAGCCAAAGTCCATCTATACAGGAGGAGACTATTGCCTTCAAGGTGATGCTGGGGTGTGTATCACTAATATCTCTTACCGTTTATCTTTTCTCTCTGTTGAACAACAAACAGACAAAGCAGCAGCCAACATTGAAGGACAAGGAGCAGCCAAAATTTCCATGCATGTATTTATGTTTCAGTTGAAAATCCATGCTAAGAACCGCTATAAATTGAGGTGTAATCTATTGTAAGGTATTCAAGATACACAAATATCAAATTCCTACGATTTCTAGTTGGTATCAGAGCAAAAACACAAATTTCCGGCTGAAAAAACAAGTTTCTGGTGAAAAAAAAACTCAATATCGCTGCTGCCGCCGCCGTCGCGTGAAAAGGGTCGCCTGAGCACACTTGTTCCACCAAATAGCTTACCCAGGTCGGAAACAGCCATCGCCGGCCGATTTTACGGCAAAAACCACCGCGAAATCCTAGAGTTTCCGCTGACGGTTTTGTTAGATTCACGGCGCGTCCGCCGCCTGCTACGCTGGAGACCACGGCCGTCGGAATCGCGCCGCCGAGAGCTTTCTGTGGCCATATCACGCATCGCCGTACCACCACGCGCCGTCACCGGAGCTTTTCAGACCTGAAAATTCAGTACCTTCGATTTGGCGAGCTTGTCACACTCGTCAAATCTATTTTCATAAATGATCTTCCGTTTGATCTATATTTGTGTTTCCGTGGAAAAATTGAATATTTTTTATTTGGATTGAAATGCCTAAACTTGGGGTGTCCAATTAGGCAAAAAATCGTGGAGATGATAATTGATTGATTATTGCTGAAAAGATATAGTAGTTGTATTAATTGTTGTAAAGTGCTCATTGTGAGATGGCAGGAAAAGAGGATAGCGCGATGGGGAATCTGTTGGAAGCATTGGCAAAACTTGATCCTGTTACCCTGTAGCTTATCCAAGGGATAATGCAGGGGATGAGTGTTTCACCAATGCCGATTGTTCCAGCTACCACACAGGTCAAGCTT
>JAOWBN010232031.1:0-12538 GCA_028565015.1 Pinguicula moranensis
CTTCACTAGGATTTTTTTCCCACAGGGTTTTTTCCTAGTAAGGTTTTAACGAGGCATGATAAGATGGACATTCAAGGAGGAGTATTATGAATTAAAGCGAATGTATAAGAAAGTTAGTTAGCTTGAAAGTTAGCTTGTTAGTTAGATTAAAATGTAGCTTGAAAGTTAGCTTGAAAGTTAGCTTGAAAGTTAGCTTAAAAGTTAGCTTAAAAGTTAACTATATTCCATCTATATATATATATAATATGGATGAGAATGCAATATATAGATGTGAGAAATAGAGAATAGAGAATAGGGAAAGAGAAGAGAAAATTTGTGAGAATTTTATGAGAAGTTTGAGATTTTGTTTTGCTCAATTTAATCTGTATTTGTATCTGTTTACACAAATATTCACAACAAATTTGTAAATGTAAGCAAGGCTTTTTTGTGACTTCCAAATTAGGTTATATTTATAGCGGGGAGGCAGAGCGAGGGGCACTATTCCCAACTCCCAAAAGAATGTGTAGTGTTAATTTCTTCAAAAGTTTATTTTAATGTAACCTCACTCTCTTTGCTCCTTCTTTTGCCATTGCGCCGAAACTCTTACGTTGGCTCAGCTTATACTCAATGTTTTTTTCTTTATAGATATAATACACCATGGTTTTAAATAGGCCTGGCAGCGGAACATGCGAAATTGGAATAGCCTATTCCGTGTTCCGCCCGAGAATGATGCGGAACCGATGCGAAGGATATTGTTCCGCATCCGCCCGCACCATGAAATTTTGTGGGCGGATACGAAATCCGTGAATTTTGTGGACGGATGCGGATTCCGTATAATTTCGTGTAATTTTGTTGGTGCGGATTCTGCGTAAATACATATGTCTAAAAAAAAAAATTGCGGGCGATGGATGGAGAATCCACGGAATCCGCCTGCATATATTTTATATTTAAATAAAAATAAATATATGAAAATAAATTTATACGGATGGATGCAGATTTCGCAAAGCAAAAAATCTTCTTTCCGCATTCCGTGACGGATATAGGCGCGACGGACGTGGAATTTCTGCATCCGTTGCCCAGGCCTAATTTTAAAATTGAACTTAGAAACTTACCAGAATGCTACAACCACTCAGCTTCACACTATATAACTACACTTCTAAAATATTGAAACAACATTTTAGTAAAGGCATCTCAAACACCTAAAATGAACTGATTATGAAAAAACAGTTCGGAGTTTGAACAATCATTGAAAGTAGCCAAAAATAAAGAAGAATGTTTGAATATTTTGAGGTTTGATGTACCGAACCTAACTCTCCAATTCAACTATGGTTATGCAATCAGCAACCATTTTATTTGACCTGTAGTAGTAGCCCACTGTTCCCATCTCAAGTAGAAGTTCGATTTGACCAGGCAAACAGGGACATGTTTCTCAATACAAAACTGCTAAATTAAAAAAGCCACTTATTAAAAAATAATAAAATAAATGAAATTAGAGATGTTTTGTCTCCTAATTATTATTTGGTTTAAATCAAATAATGGAATACGACCTTCGTGGAATTTACCACACAAATGTCATGAAATTCTATTAGTGTGCATTTGGTAGCTGGATAATTTTTTTTTCTAGCTATCGGGATAACTATAGGGTTAAATTCAATCGGAACGTGTAAACCCTTGTTTGATATATTAGTTGGAGTTTTGTCAGTTAAAGCAATCTCTCGTTTGGTAACGGCGGACAATTAACTATTTGCCATCAACAACACTTATTTCATTTGGATTTTCTCAAAATACCCTCTCAACTCTTTTCTCCCTTAGCATGCATTAATATTTATAAAAAAAAAACACATTTTATTTACAAATTATTAACAGAGTTTAAACATTACTGATCTACATTCTCGATTGTAAAACTACACATGACTCGTCTACTAATCCACTCACTGAGAAATTGAGTCACATTTACAGTAAAACTGTGGCGACAAACAATAAAAAGATCAAACAAAACAACAAAACTGAACTAGTAAAGTAAAGTAGTTGATCACTTCGTAGCCTCCTACCTCCCTCATTGACTTGGTGCTGAAAGAGAACAAGTAAAGTTAGCTCTGCAATCTCATCAAAATGAAACTCAATCTCTGTGGAGAAGCACGACAGAGCATTAGTACCTGTAGTTTGTGTGCACCGATAAGATGAACCCATTTTCACAATGCAAGTCTAATAAAGCCCAGATCAACAATTCCAACAAAAACAGAGGTATAAAGAATCAAGATTCAAATTTGCCATATTAGATACCCTGCTGCGTGCAAAGAATCATTGGAAAATAACTCATGATGACTGTAACACACAAATCCTTCCGCTTGTCCCAGGAATTAAGACTATCCTCAGGCTGATCTTCCAGAAGATTTAAGGTCATCACAGTCAATGAAACACTCATCTTGCTGATTTATCACCCTTCACCTACTTTATCCTTTACGGCAAATCCTCTCACAGAACAGAGAACAAAAGAATTTTGTTAGCTTGCTTTTCTTCTCTATTAAACAAGGGAATGGAAAAGAAACCCATCAAATCATGAACTAGAGTATAATTTAATAGGGTGTTGAAAATTGACCCCGACGGTCCTTCGGCACATGAAGCATTGGAAATGCTGCATAAGAAATATTAGCATCAGCCATTAGCCACGCCATTCGATATGAAGTGGAAACACACCAGCAAGGAAGTGGAACACCCAACAATTGATAGTATAACGGATAATCTGGTCAAACATCATATTTTTGGTAGAAATATTAGAATCCATTCGCATCACCTGGTTTTCTAAAACAAGAACGGACGTTCAACTCTATTCAACACAACACAGGCTATGATCTCGCAAGAAAGAAGTGAAAATTGAATTCATTGAATTAGTTATAGGAAAACAGAAAGTGATGGTGGTGGTGGTATGCAGTAAAAACGTCTGTTCTTTAAGATCAGACCCTACTCTTCAACAAATTAAACCAAGAACAAATGATTCTGTCAACAATCTTTAGAACTTTTAGTAAAAAGAAAAGCGAACAGTAATGAGATTATGCTGATCGGAGAAGAAAGAAAGGCGATTCAGTGCTGCAAGATTCACACAACAAACATACAAAGAGGAGAGAGCTGAACGTATCTCTACCAAAGCAAAAGAAATCCTGCGGGCCGATTCCCAAAGCGGATACACAGTTTCCAATCAATAAGATTCAATCTTTACAACTCAACAAAAATGCCCAGAAACAGGAACGAGAAATAGCCCAGATTTCAGAAACTGGGTAATGAAAAAGACAACGATTTGGGGCTCAGAAAGCAATAAGAAAGCCAAAGAAACTGTCTGACCTTTTTGACTGTTGTTGAAATCCCGAGAAGGACAAGAGCCAGAAAGGAACTTCGCAAAAGAACAAAACTATGAAACTCCACTCCAAGGCTCCAGCTAGATACAGAAAATAAGTCGAGAAATGAAACGCTATGGAGATTCCATGAATCAAAATAACGAATCAAATATTTTATATTGGGTGTGTATAGAGAGTGGAGACTATTCTATACTAAAATTAGACTGATTCATTCGAGATTGGAACAAGACTGGCTCTTGATAGAGACCGAGCCGAGAGATGGGAAACGAGGAAACGAAAGCAAAAGGGTCGGTCATCATATCCCCACCAGCCACCATATCTCCTCTCACGGTCAATGGCCGACTACAGCTTCATTTAATACGAACAATAATAATAATAAAACGAAATTATATAGAGTTATTATTTTTATTTATCATTGAGATAAAACTTGTCTATATCGTAGACTATACTTTATATATAAAAATAAATTTGTATGTGTACATGAAGAGGCGTCACATCTCTCAATAATTTTCCAAAAATTATCCTAAGTAAATTGGAAGACGAAACTCATTTTTGCCTCTGTTTTTTTTGTCCAATTTCTGTCATACTCAATAATCAATATTGACGATTTCATGAAAAAGATGTGTCGTAATATTTACAACGTCTTTAATCATTGGTATTTTGACCTATTCGTGACCAAAATGAATCATAAATAGTAGAATTGACCGTATTAAACGAAATTGGATCGCTATAATTTATAATTAACGGTATAGTTTCCATTTGGTTACAATCAAGTTTTGGTGGCTCAAGTGATGAGTAATTACACCTCACAATTGTGAGGTCCATGGATCGATATCCGCCTGGGTCGCGAAACGAAAACGGTCTCATTATATAATTACAAGGGTAAGATCGCGTACATCAGATCCCTAGACCCCAATTTAGTTAGAAATATACGGAATAAAGTTGCATTTTTTTCCATTTGGTTACAATTAATCAATTGAAAGCCTTTCAAAAAAAATCCATTGAAGCAGTTTAATGAATTGACCATCAACCGCCAATTAACCAACTTGTTATATAAAAAAATTGAAAAAATACTCAAAACTGTGGTGGAGTGAATCGGCTGCGAAATAAGTTGAACAACCAACTAACCATGAATTGGCAAATAACTAGCTATTGGTAGGTCTATTTTCGATTCCTAACTTCATGAACCGTGAACCAGCAGTTCATGAATTGGAATCGTCGATTACTGTACTGTCATATCTATTTTAGCCTATAAAAGGCGAACATGATACCTAATTATAAGGCCTAAAGATGAGACAACAAATCACAAGTGGATAATTTAATCACTTTTATAGCTGTGTATGCGGACTAATTTTCTATACTAAGGACGAGAGATGAGAAAACAAATCACAATTAGGGATAATTAATGTGAAGGTGACAGATAATCAAAGTACCCTACACACGATTTGGAATCGGATTAGGAGAATTTCAACCAACTAACAAATTTTGAATGCCAACGGATTGCATGAAGCGAATCAATGAAAAATAAATAAATTTGGAAGTGAAATCAAATGTTGAATTGAATGAAAAATTTACAAGGTTATGAATATTTAACCCTGATGGGTTATCTCAGTAGTAAGGACCGAGACCATCATTGCTTGCCCAGAGGTCTTGAGTTCGAATTCTTGCTGAAACAAATGCGGAATTCTCACTGTACGCAATACGGTGAAGCCTCGTTCTCAGATCGAAAGATTTGCAATTCAATGATGTATCGATTTGGGGCGTTGTTGATCCACCCCGAAGATTAGTCAGGATCGTATGGTCCTGGATACCCTGTGATTTAAAAAAAAAAGACGAAACGAATATTATTAGTTTGGAGTATTGAGAATTCATATTGCACCTAGTGATAGAGCAAGAATTGCGAACCTAGGGGGCCAAGGCTAAGAAACGGGTAGGGGCAGATAACGGGTTCTGATCCAAAAAAAAAGACGAAACAGATATTATTAGTTCGGAGCATTGAGAATTCATATCGCACCCAGTGATAGAGCAGGAATCGCTAACCTAGGGGGTCAAGGCTTAGAAACGGGTAGGGATAGATAATGGATAGTGGAACTGACATAAATTCATTATCATTATTGCTAAAGGTGTTAATGGCAAAAACATAAATGGTAATAGTTAAGGTCATTTTTAAGTAGAGGTGCGAATCGGTGGGCGGAATGTCGGAATTTTCGACACCAATACCGACTCCGACAACCGACATCGGAATAAGATTAGTATTCCGACAAGTTGTCGGTGATGGTATCGAATGACCGTAACGGTTCCGCCACCGTCATCAATAAGCCCGACAAAAAATATTAAATTAAAATATTAAACAAATAAAATAATAAAAAACGTGAATTGATGTATTAATTCAATTCATTATTCATAGAAAATGTGAATATAAAAATTGAATAAATTCAACTTTAATTTTAACATCTTATTATTTTAACGTTTCTGTTCAAGAGCTTTTAATTTTTGTTAATCGCCTTACAAAGATATTGCATTCTGCATTGTTAATAAAGACAGGGAGTACTCCCGGGAGAAGGTGTTCAATAGCACCTTTGTACCGGGAATCCTGCAGATCCACTTAAACTGCAAGCGCTACCACTATCGTCATCGATCCTTTGGAGGAATAGTACTAGCAATTCTCATCTTGTACTGATGTAGTTAGCATGAAATTATGATTGCTGTAAACTGCATATTTTTCAGGTAGTTTTTTTTTTCTTTATAAGAGAAACACAAGAGATTTCAGAAATTATTTTGTTATACATAAAAAAACCTTATGTTTAGAACCTTTGTCCACGCCTGAAAATGGAAAACTAAAGTCGGAATTCCGCCACTGCTACCAACATTACCGACAACCGATACCAGTCGGATGTGTCAGTGTCGGAACCAAAATGCGCCGCCGCCAATTTGTCGGAATTGGTGTCGAAACGTCTCGTTTCGCCATCGATCCTACCAATTTCCACCCCTATTTTTAAGTAGCAAATCCGCTATCACTACCGCCAATATTGTACAGAAACGGTAACGGTTAGACCCATTTTCAAATAGGGGTGAGCAAAATAATCATCGGTTTTTCGGTTAACCGAAAATCGACGGTTAATCGAACCTAATAATCAAAAAATTTCGGTTATTCGGTTATGGTTATCGCCATTCTGCTGCAAGATATATGTGGAGATTAGTCGGCGGGCCCCTGGGCCCAAAGGATACCTCGATACTGTGATCTGGTTCTCTGTTATTCTTATTACTTATATAAAAAAAAAAAAGCAGTAAAACTTATTAATATATATATATATATTATACGTTAATATATATATATATATTATACGTTTTGGGGGTGAGGAAATGGGGTGGGGGACAACTGTTCGTCCGGAGGCTTTTTCTTATTCTTACATATTCTTTTGAGCTCCCACGTATCTTTTTGTACACAAATTTATGAAAGCGAATGAAAATGAATTCAATGTCCATAAACATCCACATTCACAAATGGAGACAACCTGAATAAGAAACAAAAGTAAAGTAGTAGACTAAATAAATATCTTATTTTCTCAACCAAGCCACAGGAGTAACAGACAACAAAGACACAGTATCAGCTATTAGTGCTTGGTTGGAAGAGGGTTTAGCATCAACCCATCGCATGCTTCTGAGTCCAGCTGCGGGCAGTAGAATTGTATCTGGACCTATCTGTCTTGTACATGACAGCAATCTCAGGTACCAGAGGATCATCGGGATTCGGGTCCGTCAACAATGAACAGATGGACAGAAGGACCTGATGAAATGTTCAAAAAAGAGAATATGACATGAACATACAAGCAAGCACACATTCATCAATTGAAACATGTCCAGGACATGATAAACGAAGCGGGTGACTCGAAGATCATGATGAGATTTGGCCAGAATTCAAGTAACAAGAATGTCTAGAAACATTCAAGTGTAGAGTGAGTACCTTTGAGACGGTCAATGCAGGACTCCATTGGTCTTTTAGAATATCAAGGCAAATGCTTCCATTGCTATTGATATTAGGATGATAGACTTTTGTCTTAAAAGCAACCTGTGATCATACAAAGTGTCAACCTAATGACTCATTGGATTAAAGCAAAACTTCCACAGAAAGCGAATAGAAATACAAATATAAGAAGTTAAGATGCTTTCCAAAACATGAAAATTATGGCAATAAGCTTTGAACCAGGAGTTGTTGAACACAAGGACATTAAAAAACAGAGGCGAAGATCGAACATCATAGAATGTAACATGACAACATAATACTAGCCGCCGTACCTTTGGAGGCTTGAAAGGATAATCAGGAGGGAAACTAATTGATACTAAAAATACACCTCCAGCATAAGGGCTATCAGAAGGACCCATTATTGTGGCTTGCCATTTAAATATATCAGATCCAACAGGACCTAAAATTTATTGAAACATGGAGGTTAAGCAGAGCACCATAATGCTTCACCAAAAAGAAAATTGATAAGACACTGGCATTCCCATGATTGGAAAAGTGTTTTTTCGAAGGCATATTCTCATGAGGAGATAGATTCGGAATCACATAAAACGGAGAAATCCAATAAACAAAAATTGAATTTCCAAGCAGCAGCCACCACAGAGAACGAAATTGATCTTGATCGAGGTAGTTCAGTAAAAGTCAATACCGATAAAGGTTCAGGAAATAGTAATGAAACGATAGGTTTAGTAATTTCCAAAGTTCCAACCCAAACTAAAGAGGTTATTCATAACCAGAACAAACAAAGACCGCACATTTTTCATATGCTAATACAACGAATGCAAGCATCTAGATCAATTGAAGACATAACAAAAACATAAAAAGAGAAACGCAACAGCAAAGGGAAAACCTGCACTGCAAGAGGACGGAGGGTCCTTCTTCAAATCCTTCAGCTCCTTCTGTATCCTCTTCGACGCCATTAAAATTCTCTTTTCAACCTTCACACACACGACGAAACAGGAGTTACTTTCAACAAAAAAAGCATAACAATAGCTCCTCGACCCTCGTATTGAACAATCCAAATTCCAACTCTATGAGGGTTTATCCCAAAATAAGCACGCTACAAGGATACCCAAAAAGAACACTTTAAAGGGTACCTAATGTCTTCAGTAATACGGGAAATTGCCAAACAGGAACAGAGACAGAGACAGAGACGAAGAGCGCAAGAATTATGCAGAAAATCGGCCCTGCCAAAGGTAATATATATAAAGGATGCAATCGTGAAAAGGATTCTAGTACGAGAATAACTTCAAAGCGGCAGCCCGGATCGAGGTAATATTCGCTATTAAATAATAATTTAATTATTCAAAATACTACTGCATCTATAGTCAGCATATTCTTATATTTTTATGTTCTATTGAGGTAATATTCTCTGTTTTTTATATTCTTTATAGATATTATTATATAAATAAGTTGTATATCTCATTATACAAATATATTTTATTACCAAAATAACTTTTATATTTTCATGTTTAATGTAATTGAATGAATCAAATCAATGTAGAAATATAAATTCAACAATAAATAAGTTAAGATTATGAGAATTCCTCAACACGGGATTTAAATGTGAGATTTGCAAAAACAAGTGACGCTGAGATTATGTGCATTGCTCAACATGATATCTTGAATGTGATAAAATTAATACCTAATTTCTATTATCACCATCTGCAATTCTGCATTACCCTCTACCAACTCGGTTTTAGGCCCATCCCTTTTCGCCCATTAACTAAAGATATAGTTAAGGCCCAATTACAGTTGAGTTTCCACATTAAGCCCAATTAGTAGGTTGATCACTTGTAATGGGCCCAACATTATAGGCCCGGATTCCAACCAAACTCCAATCCACTCAACACAAAGGGAAAAAGGAAGAAATGATTTGGGACACTAATTTAGCACACTAAAAATACACTAATGTTTGTTACGTCAGATTCAATGGGCCCAAAAATGTTAAACACAAAAAAATGATTGGTCAAACCAGTTGACCCACAGTATTAGTGTATTTTAGTGTGCTAAAATTAGTGCGCTATATCACTTCTTGAAAAAGGGGATGGCGTGGAAGTCGATGGCGACCACGTGATCGGTGGTGATGCCGGAGGACGAACTGGCGGCAGCCGAGTAGAAGGGATTCTCCAGGTCTGCCATCGTGGAAATGTATGAAGAACAAGAAAGAAATAGAAGATGAGGATGTCAATGAAGATCAAGGAAATCAAGAAGAAAGATTGAGGGACAATCAAGTTGATAATTTAAGGATAAATACCAATTATTCCTACTTACCATTTGTTCATCATTGTAATTATATATTACCATAAACAACTTACACAAACTATACCTATAAATCAGTGCACAAACATGGTGAATATCGTTGAAGATCTCACCCTTTTTCTTGCATTCAATTCCTTTGGTTTCTTGAAATCTTTCAGAGGAGAAATTGTATGAGAACCGAAGAATGCCTGCTCTGCTCTTGTAGAAAGGTAAATGATGGTGGACCAGACAGTAGTGCAGCGCTTTTGTAGTCTTTTTCACAGGGATTATTGAGGTGTGAATGCTTTCCACATTTTTGGACAGTTTCACGAGGAATAACAGAGCAGAGAAGGGTATTGATATAGCTCTAAGGGGTGAGCAAACTGACATCATGATGAGGTCAAGGGATCGATACCTTGGAGAAGCAATTCTACAGGATTTTACTTTCGAGTTGGGGGTCTCTATGGAAACAGTCTCTTTAGAGATGAGATAAAGGTACGACTGTGTACATCTCACCCTCCCACCCTGCTTTTGAACTAGATATACTGGGTATGTTTGATTTGGTTTGATTTTAGAAGGGTACTGATAATCATGCTACATTACAAACTTCTGAAGGAAATACTACAAGAAAGCAAGGGAGATCTTACCCAATCTCCAATTCTACAGCAAAGCAAGGGCTGAGCCGGAGACAGAGTCGGCCGACGGCTGGGATTACCGATGTCGCCAACTGCTTGCTAATTTCTCCATTTTCCGTTTCCTTTCTGATGTGGCAATTCATGCTTTCATTCTTGGTTTTCGTCTTTGTTATTCTCCTCTTGTAGAAAAACCTTAACGGTGGGGTAGGGCCAGGGGCGTAGTCGTGGCCATGTCCCCTCATTCCCCGCCCCCAAAAGGGCCATTTTTGTTTTAAATTTTTTTATTTTGTGTAATCTAACCTATTCGATTTATATCTCGCCCTCAAAATTTTGGTTCGGGTAGGGGTGTTGAGATTTACATAATATTCTAATTAGCCCTGGCAGCAGGCGTTAAAATTCCGCGCCCGCATCCGCCAATTCCGCGTTCACGCGGAATGCGGTGCGGATGCGGATGAAAAATCTTATTCTGCAAAGTTATGCGGGCGGAATGCGGATGCGAATTTTTTGCTTTGCAGAATCCGCATCCGCCCACATAAATTTATTTTTATATATTTATTTTTATTTAAATACAAAATATATGCGGGTAGATTCCGCGTGGTTCCACATCCGCCAACCCACAATTTTTATTTATTTATTTTTATATGCATATGTACTTACGCAGAATCCACGGATTCCGCACATGTCCCGCCCGCAAAATTATGCGAAATTCGCAAATTCCGTATCCACCCGCCCGCGAAATTAGGCGGAATTTGCATATTCCGCTAGGGGTGGCCAAACGGTACGGGACAGGATGCGGGATGCAGGATTCCCGATTCCCGATTCCCGAATTCCGTTTTCCCGAAAAATGCGGGAATTCGGGTATTCGAGACGGTTCCGGGTATCAAATTCCGATTCCCGAATTCCCGATATCCGATACCCGAATTCCCAATAAGCTTTTTTTCAAAAAAAATTAGTTATAATTTTGCGGGTTTTCAGGAATTCCCGATACCCGAATTCCCAAATTTTTTGGGAAAATGGGAATTTGGGACGGGAACGGGACCAAATTTTTGGTCCCGTTTCTTATCGGAACGGGAACGGGTATCGGGAATTCCCGTCCCGATATCCCGTTTGGCCAGCCCTACTTAAATGCATTGACGCATTGGCTCAGCATTTGAGTATAAGAGACAACATCCATAACCTTCTCAACATATTGCTTCAAGGCCTTTAAACATGATTTGACAATTAAGTTAATGACATGACATGCACACCTTTGGTGTAGAAGTACACCACCATTGTAGTCTTTCAAAGGCTGCTTCAAGAATTCAATTTCCTTTGAATTCGTTGAGCCATTATCAAAAGTGATCGATATAGTCTTCTTTTGAAGTTCATAATCCTGTAGCACCTGATAAACAAACATATAAGAATTAAAATCTCTTTAAAAAATGATAAACAAACATATAACAAGTCAAAGCAATTACTAGAAGAACACTCTCAATAATAATTGAACCGGTGTGCCTATGCACAAGTCTGAAACCTATGATTCGCTTCTGAAGTGTCCAACACTCTCAATAATAGTTGAACAAAATTGCCCTTTCGTGAAAGCATTAATCTTGCTTGATATATGAATGACCTTATTTGTCCTTGTCGCTTGGATCATAACTATTGCTACCATATGACTCACTGGTGTAAACAACTCCATGTATCTTAGAGTTAAACCTGGATATTGAGAGTCCAGAGCCATCATTGCCATTTTTCAATGTTTCCAACATGGCAACAGATCTAACCAAGGACATGGTTCTCTTCAACCAATAGTAACTTGTCCAGGCAATGCCTCAAAGGCTTAAATAGACAGTAAAGTTACAAACTTCTTGTGGATAAAAACACAAATTGGTTATCTATCTTTTCTGAAATGACTTTCTTAATACAAATTATGATGTTAGTTAGGGGAAACAAAAAGACCAATCTTCATGTATATAACACCATCGAGAATAAAAAGTGCTCTAATCGTATGAGACTTCTAGGGGTGCTTATATGAAAGTAGGAAATTTTCATTTTCGATTAGTTCCAATTGCAAATTGCTAAACGGGAAAATGAGAGGAATACGAGATCTTTTATTAGAAAAACTTCTGACTAATATTCATTACAACTCATTCGTATTTATAATACAAACTCTAGACAAAAGCATAAGAAACAATAAATGTAAAGCTAGGCGTGCGATACAGATTTCTTCACATTTCGTCTGACTGTCTGGCGTGATGAGGTGACAACTGCTTTATCATCTTGGCGTGAACTCTGCATTTATTGTTTCTTTCATCCTCGCGTGCTGCTTT
>JAOWBN010232042.1:0-12538 GCA_028565015.1 Pinguicula moranensis
TCTTCTTGAGGTGGCTAGAAGTATGATGTTCACCATGAATGTCCCAAAATATTTGTGGGGACAAGCAGTTCTTACAGTCACATTTTTTATTAACCGGATATCATCTCGAGTGTTAGATTGGAAATCTCTATTTCAAATCTAGAATGGTACAAAAGGGGACACTATTCAGTTGAGAACCTTTGGTTGCGTATGTTTTGTACAAGATAATAGGCCAGGGGTTTGAAAGTTGGATCCGAGGGCTATCAAGAGTGTATTCGTGGGATACTCTGCGACCCAAAAGGGATATGTGTGCTTGAGTCCAATTGAGCGGCGATTGTTTGTGAGCATGGATGTTATATTTTGAGAGCATGAGCCGTACTTCCATTAGGGGTCCTACTCACCTCTTGAAGGCTCGTCTGATAGTATACGATGAGAGTGAGAGAATAGTAGTAACAACAGAGATGGGAGTTAGTAGTGATAAGGAGGGACATGTGATAGTACAATTGGGAGACATTTCTTGCCCTTTATCGTCGAGTAAGTCGGGTGCAGTAGATAGCAAGATTTTGGGCCAGGGGGAGCCGTCGTTGGTATATACGAGACACTATCCTCATATTCGATAGCAGAGGAGAGAGGAGACTAGAGAGGTTCCAAAGTCACCTGCACCAGTCTCATGCCCAAGGTCCTTGCTTGCTTCGACTCCGGGGGCACCTTCCTCTTCATCTTCAGGTGACACTCCTCCTCCCACTGATATTCCTATTCATGTCCATGATATTACTATTAGGAGGACCACTCGCAGCAATGCAGGGGTTTCACCAAAAATATATGTTTTTTCCCCTGATATTTTTCATCCCCATGATATTGCTAACTCTATCTCGTACTCTCATATACTTCATGAACATGGAGCATTCATTGTATCTTTGGACATTGTCTCTATTCCTAAGTGTTGGCAGGTGGCTAAAGCAGACTCGACATGGAAAATGGCAATGATAGAGGAGCTTGAGGCTCTTACAAAGAATAAAACATGGCGTCTTGTGCCACTACTACCCGATAAGAAGGCTATTGGATGTAAGTGGATGTTTACTATGAAGCAGAACCCCGAGGCAGAGTGGAGCAATATAAGGCACAAGTGGTAGCCAAAAGATACAGCCAGGTATACGGGATTGATTACGATGAGACGTTTGCACCAGTGAAAAAAATGAGCACGGTCAGAACTCTGGTCTCTATAGCAGTGAATAAAGGGTGGAACTTGCATCATCTCGATGTAAAGAATGCATTTCTTCATAGTGATCTGGAAGAAGAGGTGTACATGAAGATTTCTCCGGGATTTGGCACCAGTCAAACTGAGGGTCATGTTTGCGAACCTGAAAAATCATTGCATGGTTTGAAACAATTTCCTCGAGCCTGATTTTACAGGTTTAAGAAGGCCATGATTGGCATGGGTTACCAGCATACCAATGCTGACCATACTGTATTTTTCAGGCATGATGAGACTCATACCATGGTGTTAGCAGTATATGTGGATGACATGATCATTACTGGTGATGATGAGAGCGAGATTGCAAAACTGAAGGTGAGACTGGGCAAGGAGTTTGAGGTAAAGGATTTGGGTCAGTTGAATTATTTTCTTGGGATTAAGATAGCTCGTGGTCTCAATGAAATTGTTCTATCCCAGCGGAAGTATGTTCTAGATTTGCTTCAAGAGACAGGTATGTTGGGTTGCAAGCCCTAAAAAATGCCGATTGACCAGAGGTTGAAATTGAGTGTAGAAGCAGGCGAACCAACTGATAGGGAGCAATATCAAAGGTTGGTAGGTTGACTTATATACCTGAACCATACTCGACCGGATATATCATTTGCTTTGAGTATGCTTAGTAGGTATATGCATGACCCTAGAAAGGATCACCTGGATGCCGTACACCAAATATTGAGATGCTTGAAGAGTGCGCTGGGAAAAAGGTTTGATCTTTAGAAAGAATGAACATCTGAATATCGAGGGATACTGTGACTCAGATTGTGCTAGCTGTGCTGATGATAGAAGTTTCACGTTCGGTTATTGCATATTTGTAGGAGGCAATCTAGTCTCTTGGTAGAGTAAGAAACAGACAGTAGTAACTCGTTCTATAGCTGAGGTAAAATACAGAGCAATGGCTTTGAGTGTTGCTGAGATGATTTGGTTGAGATCAATATTTTTGGAACTCAAAATGTATCCAGATCCGAAATTAAAGTTGTGGTGTGACAGTGAGTCAGCTATCAACATTGTTAACAATCTAGTACAACATGATAGAACCAAGCATGTGAAAATTGATAGGTTCTTCACCAAAGAAAAATTAAATAGCAGGTTGTTGGAACTGAGTCACATAGTCACAAAAGAACAAGTTGCTGATGTGTTGACTAAATGTCTTAAACCGTTAGATTTTGAGAGACTTTGTAACAAGATGAGCTTAGTTGATATCTTTCGTTCATCTTGAAGGGGAGTGTTGATAGTAGAGTTAGGTAGTGTTGGTAGTGGAGTTAGGTATCCCACCTACAACACATCTTACCTACAACACCATTTCTCCTCTCTATATGTATCTGCCTATGAACGTGATGAAAGCAAGAGATTTTGATATAAATTCCAATAGATTCCATATTCAATAACAAGCTTTTTATTTTCCATTTTACAATTTAATGTACTTCGATCACGCTTGCGCTTACGCGTACGCGGTCATGTGACACTATTGGTTTATTGTTCAGTTAGTGCAATGATAGTAGGCAGTGCTTTAATGAATACTTTGCGCATGCCAAGAAAGTCGCAACATCCGTTGCTTGAAAATGCATGAACGACATAATCATTTACATTTTAGTGGAACAATAAAGATGATATTTTGATACTTCTTTTGGTAACTTAAACCAACACAAAAAATAAAAATTCATCGGCGGAAATAAATGTCAGAATCCAACACCCGTCCATCAGAACTTTGCCCTTAGTCAATTCGCTATATCTTACCCTACGGTTTGACACTACATAGATCAACTCTCAAATAAGCATTTTAACAATTTTGAATTATCCTAGGGTTAGTCACTACATGTGCAATTTATTTGCACGTAAATAGTTTCAAATCTTTTCTGATGACGCTAAGAGTGTTGTCTTTGTTTGGTGTCTTGAGTGTGGCTGGCGAAGTAAGAGTAACAATGGTTTAATTAACAAGTTGTTTGAGTTTGTAAAATGTGTGAGAATACAAAGGGATGATGTAGGTCACTAATAAAACAACTTTGATGTTTATGTTGTCAGGATAACTGCATAATTTATTGATGATTAAAAATTAAATAACTGAATTGAATAAGAATCAGATCAGAGCATATATAAGAGAAGACTTGCTCATTTTCATACACCATTATATCCAAAATGAAATAAAAATAAAATAAAAAGCTAACACAAGTTACCAACTGCATAAATGTAGAATATTTGC
Source organism: Pinguicula moranensis (assembly GCA_028565015.1). Lineage (NCBI taxonomy): Eukaryota > Viridiplantae > Streptophyta > Magnoliopsida > Lamiales > Lentibulariaceae > Pinguicula > Pinguicula moranensis. The sequence continues at coordinate 3,429 of JAOWBN010232042.1, forward strand.
AGATACAAATACCAATTAGGATTTAGATAATTTATAAATATATGTATAATTTTGCGCAGTGTCGTGCAAGGAATAACAAATTTAAAATTGTCTTAAATAAATAAATTATGCATGATAAACTACCATGGGAACACGTATAACTTAGAAAAGAGAATAAATGGAACCAATTATAAACACTAAAATTCCTATTAGGCTTTGAGAACCAATTTAACCCTTTAGGCTTTGAAAACTAATTTTCATAGAACGACAATATCTTCTTTCATTCCACGCATATGTTCATAGAATGAATATAAAATACAAACACTACATGGCAATTCGATGCAATCAAAACAATGAAAGACTAAATTGTCAACATGATAATCCTAGGCTACCCAAAAATCGAAGAATATGGACAATTACATAGGTAAAATGAATATAAAATTCAAATAGAAGCAAGACGTGGTAAATACGAACGCAAAATCGAAAATGTAAATAGTAAATACGAATGTAAAGTGAAAAAATAAGGTTTATTGAAAATGAAGAATATAGACGACCGGCCGGAGGGCTGTCGCTGGAAAGGAGAGGTCTCTAAGGGCGGAGACGACCTTCTCGCCGTGAAGATTTCTGTCGCGGAGGAAGATTCTGCGAAGAAAGATTTGGGAATTTTGTGGATTAGGGTTATGATTGTGGTATTTATACTTGGTAATGCAGTAATAATTTGGAATAATAAGAGCAAAAAGGTAACTTCGTAATGTGGGTTAAAGACAAAATAATGGAAGCCCTATAAATTATTGGGATTAAAATATTGGTCACTCGATTATTCCTACCGGATCCGTTATCCATGGCAGTGGATAGTGTCCGCACATGTATCGAACAAGGATAAAGACGTATAACCCTCAGTTTTTATCCGGCTTATAACAGACTACCAAATGCAACCTTAAGGTTTTATTGTCTAAACAATATTCTTGCCTAATTCAGGCAATGCATGATAGTCAGACACGAAGGATGAAAGAGATGTTGAAGAGTTTATGACAGTGAGTTCGGTTTTAGAATAACAATTCAAGTAGAAAGGATGAAATTATGGAGAAAGTGAAATTCAATAGATGGACTGGGCAACTGTGGAAAGACGAGGCAAGGAACGACTTTCTCGGACTGGATTGGGGAGCCCAACAAGCGTATCAGATGGGGATTGAGGAATTCTGAATCTCTAGTTGTAAAAGTTGAGTCTTAGTTATCAACAGAGGCCAACAAAGTATTGATGGAGAAATAAAACCATATTTTTGCCTAGTGACTTAAAAATGTGTCTATAATCATAATTAAGTGATATTGATTAATTATAAAGCAGATATGTCGAATCAAAATAATAATAAGCAAATAATCCAAGAAGAAAATTACTAGGTAATTTCCTTAGGTAATATAATAATTGAGTCTTGATAATCAAATGGTGGAGCGTATTGAGAGAGAGCATAAAAAAATCAAAATCGATATTATAATTTTATAATAACTTGAAGTGTTTTCAAATAATATATATTTTATAATTAGAAAGATCAAACCAACATTTGTTCAGATTCACGAAGAGAAGAGTATAAATGATATAACGCACCACACTTTTAACGCACGAACGCACAAAAATGGGTAAAATAATTATTTTACTCCTATGTTAAACATTAACACAATTTTTAATACAAAAATAAAATGATCATTTTGTCCTGTATTACACAAAAATTTCGTGCCCTATATCATTTCTCAAAGGAGAAATGGGTGGGGTGGGCATCCGATACTGATTATGAAGGTTTCAAAGGATTTCTTTCGTGTCCCACTTGAAAGTGAGTGTGTCCAGTCAGTTGTCTTAGAAAATGATTAAAGATCAGTGCGTTTTCGATTGCTGATTGGAGGAAATCTCTACAACGGTACCTCAAAACGAACTACTGATGGTAGGCTGTGGCGGATGTTGTACGGACGACCCAAATACAAACATATATTCCAAAACCTTACCAAAGAATATTACATCTATAGCTGTATGGATATCTACATATTTCTTTTTGTAAGAACTGAAGTTCCTACAAATCAATAAGCTGCCTTTTGTCATTACCAAGATCTTCTCTAGCCCTAACCCATGATCTAATTTAAATGAAATACCCAGTTTCAACAAAGTAAAGTCTTGTTTAAAAAATGGGATCTTTTTATTTCCCATTTACATGTCCTTTTCCCCTTTCTTGTTTGTTGGGTTTTGAAGAACACATCAACTATGTGTTTATGAAGCTTCTCTTTTTTACTTTTTTTGTTAATTTTATGAAGCTTCTCTTATTTTCTACTCTGACGAAAATTTGTTTTTGCCAAAAAAGAAGGCCTTCTGAATCAATCAATCTGCCCCCGGCCCCCCACCCCCCTTCTGTTACAAATCTTTCCAAGTTTAGATTGTGTCCTATTTTGCCTCTTGGTTTTTACCCAATTGTTGTTTTTCTCTTTCAGACGCAAGTTTTGATCTTTCTTCCTTATTAGGCCTACTGCACTTGCACAAACTTCTCCCTCATCTCCTCATATCCGGAAAAAGCTTTCTCTGGGTTTCTTGCCAAATTTGTTAGCAACCTCCCTTTTTTGCTCAATCCCTTCCCTGCTTTCTGATTTCTTTTTCTGTGTACCAATTGTTTGGTAAAATTGTTGCACAGAAAAGGTAATTCAACGAACAATCTTTTTTTTTTCCTGTCTTTCTTTCTTTCTTCATGTCCGTCATCTAGTTGTTGAACCTTCTGTTTTTATTTTCTTTCTTTTTTGATTGATCATTTTTGGTTATTACCAGATTTTGTTGGAACAAAATGGTACGAGGTAAAACTCAGATGAGGCGTATAGAGAACGCAACGAGCAGGCAAGTCACCTTCTCAAAGAGGAGAAATGGACTGCTCAAGAAAGCTTTCGAGCTATCTGTTCTGTGTGATGCAGAAGTGGCACTCATAATATTTTCACCTCGGGGAAAGCTATACGAATTCGCAAGCTCAAGGTATGATATCAACTTCCGTTTATAGTAAGAAGTATAAACGGTTCCTCGTGATCAGAAATGATTTGATTGAATTTTTAAGCCGCTTAATGATTCGGTTTGAAACACCATCTCCTGTTTCCTCGTGATCAGAAATGAGATAGTGGAGGAATTCGTCGTTTGTGTACTGCTGAATAATCGGGAAACGCATTTGAATATTGGCTACACTTTAGAGTTTTATTGGTATTTTTGTACTACAAATCATAAACTTCTCATGCTTCTTTGCGTAGAGTCAACATGCAAAGAAAATGAACTTACTTTTTCTCTACTTTTAATTTCTTGAATACAAAATCAAGTTGAAACTTGAAATAGCAAACAGGCCGGGCCCGGTTTGCAACCTGTTTCCGAAACAGTGCGATAACGGGCTCGATTAGTTTGGTCCGCTGCCCATTTTTATATTAAAAAAAAAAAATTAATTTTTTTCCAAAAAGGCGTGCATGGCCTAATGGATTAGGCGCTGGCCTCCTTCGAGTCCCATATCTTATTCTTTCCTACTTTTGCTTTTAAAAAAAATATTATTTTAGAAAATAATAAAAATTAGCGGGCCCATAGTCTAAACAGGCTGCCCTAATAAAAATGGGTTGTGTTAGGCCACATGTCTTATTTAAATAGGCGTGTAGACTGAATTTTTCAGCCTGCCGTTATGATGGGACGGGACCCATTTATCTACCACTAGTTGAAACGCTAGGGTTCTGGGGTACGTTTTCTCTACCTTATAGGTTGAATATGTGAAGGAGTATCTCCTTAAGTAACCAACGTATGACTAATCCCATAAGTGGAGATGTCCAAGGCCAGCCCCAATGGTTAGAGACAATCATTTTACCAACTGAATTACACTTCAACCAATGTGTTATTATTACAAATGAGCTATTTCCACTTGTATGTTCCTTTGTTGCAACCACACTAGTAGAATGACTAGACTTGTTGAATTCTTCATGATATGGGTTATTTGTTTTCTGACCTTTTGTGCTTCGGAATTCTAAATATGAGTAGTTGTTTATGAAGTGACTCTTATGAGGTGGTATACCCGTGTTTTATTTTATCTTAACGAGTTAATGGCATCAGTTTGAGATGAAATTCATATCAGTCCATTGATTTCTTTCGTGCATGTTCATACTATTTGGTAGCATGCATGGGACTATGGAACGGTACCGGAAGCATGCTAAAGAGATGCAAACTAGCAACCCTCCGCCGGAGACCAATCTGCAGGCAAACTTGTTTGTTTCTTCTTCAAATGCTTCACATCTCTTTAATAGAAAATCTCATACATGGCATTTCTGTAACACAGCACCTGAAGGTTGAAGCAGCTGCGATGCTGAAAAAGATTGAGCAACTTGAAGCATCAAAAAGGAAGCTATTAGGTGAAGGATTAGGGACATGCACGATTGAGGAATTGCAACAGATAGAGAAGCAGCTGGAGCGCAGTGTACATAGTATTCGGGCCAGAAAGGTAGTCAGTCCATTCTTGTAATATTATTGTACACAAGTTTCAATTTTTGAGACAACGAAGCGTAACTCAGAATTCCTATTGATCCCCCTATTAAAAAGAAAAAATGAAGGTTCACTTTATGCAAAAGGGTCTTCATTTTTGTTGTACCTGTAGCCTGATGAGAGTTGATTAAACTTGCGTGTCTTGGCACTCAGATGCAATTGTATAAGCAGCAGATTGAGCAACTGAAAGAAAAGGTGAGACTCTCAGGCAACAATTTACAGAAACAAAAGGTTCAAATATTGAACTAGTTTCTCTTGTCTTTTCAACGTTGGATTGCAGGGACAAGCCCTCGCTGCTGAAAATGCGATGCTGTTCGAGAAGGTGAAGGAGAAAATTTTATTTATGGAGTTTTTCGTAATTATAACTTCTTGGTTTTTGACGGCGTGCTTGTTTTATAGTACGGCGATGGAAAATTGTGGGAAGATAGAAGCGGCGGTGCCGCGGCATCGACGGAGATCAGCGAGATCACTGACGTGGAGACGGATTTGTTTATCGGACCTCCGGCGAGCCGGAACAAGCAGCTCCGAACCCGGCCGCCACCAACTAATCATCACTTTTGACTAGGTTCCCATTTTTTCATCGGATCTCTCTGGCAAGATAACGCCTTGTCGGCTGTAAAATTTTCAACTAGGCTTTACAAAATGGGCTTCTTCCAATATATTCTTGGCCCAACCCAATGTGTAATTTATCGACACACAATTATTGGCACCTTAGTACTATTTTATCCTTGAAAGAAAAAGGTTTTTTCAAAGATCAGCGATAGTCGTTCTTAAGACTTTTGAGCAGATGTGTCCCAATGAAATGGGCAACTCCAAACTCAGCTTGAACTTGAATATAGTGGGTACATCTATTAGACACTTGAAAAGTGACCACATCTACTCCCAAATTAACCAATTTATATGCAACATTAAACATGTCTGCTAACATGACGCTTTCTCCGCCTTCTCTCTAAACACCCAATGGCATCTACATCATCGACAGTTGCTTTAGATCCAGGTTCATCAACAAGTGCACATGAAGCGAATGAGAACCCAACTGAGACAGAGGATGCCGATGTTTGGCATACTGTCGCAGGTAGATCCAGAAATCCCCCATCTCCCCCCAAAGACCCTATTATTCCAGAAGACACAACCGCTCCAGCAAAGAAATCTCTGCCTTCTTATATCCGAAAACTCAGGGATAATTCGATCTCCTATCATTTCTCAAACTTTCCTCCGTCTTGGAGACGCGAAGAAATGTGGCATACTTTCTCAGCTTATGGCCACGTGAGTGACATTCACCTTCCTCGGAAGAACACTGCACTGCCTGGCAGCTTTGGTTTTGTGCGTTTCTTCAAGTATTCGGTGAGGCCACTGCTCAAAGACAAGTTAAACGCCATATGGGTTGGCTCTTTCCAACTAAAAGTCAATGATGCAAGACAAACAACTATCTCAGAAGCTAATCGTCCATCTATACCCAGACATGAACATGGGCAATCCAACCGTCCCAGCTCCTCAGAGCAAGCTAACCAGATGAATTTTGTGCAGGAATCGGAAAAAAATTCGATTAATTTCTCACCAGACCCATTGGCATCATCCTGGTTATTGAATTGTCTTGTTGGTTATCCATCGCCAATTCTGGACCTCAATACAATAAACAATACTCTGGTCTCCTCGGGGTACACAGGAGCTTCAGCCGTTCATCTAGAGGGGGGAGAGGTCCTCATCAAACTCCTTTCCCAGACAGACCAATTCAAACTACTAAATGATCGATCTACTGCAGATAAAATCAATCTCCACTCCATTCGTCCTTGGAAGTTAGTCAATGGAAAACTAGCCCGTCCAGCGTGGCTGCAAATCAGGGGCACTCCCCTACATTGCTGGTATTCATGATTCTTTGAAACTGTTGCTGCACGGCTGGGGTCACTGGTTATGATAGACGAAAAAATGGCGAATCAACAGGAAATGCAATTCGGGCGTATACAAGTCCTGGTGAATGATAATAAGCCCATTCGCCAATCCCTTGAAATCATCACAGCTACAGAAAGTTTCAACATACACGTTCTGGAAGAGATGGATCATCAACCAATTCGACACCCTTGGGCGGGTAGGATTTGGAGACCCTCTGCAAACAACAAACCACATCATCATCTGGAGGATTGGCCCCCCTTGGATAACAATGGGAAAATTAAAGAAGAAGAAGCTGTTCAAGGAGAATCCGCGCAGACCCAATCTCAGGGAATCAGCGCCTCCGGCGACCTCCCCCCTGAGGAACTCTCAACGGAGCCTGATCTGCCTCTCCGGGGAAACGCTCAAGGCGACGACTGTCCCGAGGCAAGGAAAGAGCCGTTGGAAAAGATGACAGAAATGTTTAATGGGAAACTTTTTCTGGCCGACCACAGTATCCACTCAGAAGCTATTGACCCGGCTGTCAGAATGGTAGACCCAATTGAAGGCAGGAATCTCGACTCTATCTTCCTTGAGAATAGTAATTTTACCATCACCTCTCAGGCCCACTGTACAACTTATGTTGATGGAGAAATGGACCCACATAGAAAACATCCAAACCAAGACTTATCCCATGCCCCAATGATGAAAAAAGGAATGAATGCGTTTTCACCCCTTAAATTTGGTGGATTTACGGCCCTACTTGCCCGGCAGCACGAACGGGTTGGACTCAAGCCCTTCACTACCTCGCCCCTATCCAAGTGTGAACCATCAATTACTGATCCCATTCTTCCCGAACCGGACCCCCAAGAACCCCTTTCTTCCCAGAGGCAGACCCATACGGTTCAACCTGAACTAAATCCTCACGATTCTTCTCCATCTCAAACACAATCCCTACAATTTGATGAACCTAAGTCACCCCATATGTTAGCTTCTTCCTCGCCGATTCAGTTGGCTAGGTTACATTCCTTAGCAACAATTCAAGAATAATCAGTCAAAATTACGGATGCACAACTCACAGGTCGGGAACCTAATAGTAGCAGTAAACCCAGAGCTGATATTTCAACGTCTTCAGAGGCCATTTATGATCTTGCAATTGAGATGGGGATTACGCCTCACACAACTAAATCTGAATTGATATCTCGCTTAGACCAAATGGAGGTGAGGGATTGCTCATCTTCTGATAGTAATGTTCAGTCTGTGAATCCTTCAGTTTCCCTCTGAGTATGCATATTCTCTCTTACAACATTAGGGGCCTGAGAGATCCGAGAAAACGGCTTGAGCTTCGGGATTTGATCCGAAGAGAACAAATTGACTTTTTGTGTATTCAAGAATCTAAATTAGGGGATGTTAGTAGAGGATGCTGCCGCCAATTATGGCCTAACCCAGATTTTGATTGGCATTTCAAAGGAGCTGAGGGCAGTGCGGGAGGCTTATTATGTGTCTGGCAAAAATCCGTGTTCAGCAAACAGAGAGTTTGGACAGAACAGGGTGTGATCGGGGTGGAAGGTTTATGGGGCCCAAATTCTATCGAAGTACGATTCATGAACGTATATTCAAATGGACAAATCTCGGCAAAGAGGAACTTGTGGGATATAGTGAAAAACAGAATTCAGGCAAATGTAGAGGCTAATTGGTGTGTGGCGGGTGACTTCAACGCAATCAGATCACGAGAGGAACGACGAAGCTCTGCTGCCTACACAAGAGCTGAGATGACCGAGTTCGACAGCTTCATAACTGAGACAGGTTTGTTGGATATGCAGCTCAACAGGTTCCGTTTCACCTGTATCTCCAGGGGGGGCGACTGCTGCAGCAGAATCGACAGAGTACTTTTGTCTCCTTCCTGGCTTGAACTATGGCCATCCGTTACCCTTGTCGGACTAGACCGGGCAACATCTGATCACAGGCCGATCTTATTGCGAGAAGATATGGTCGACTGGGGTCCTAAGACCTTCAAAACTCTACATTGCTGGGAAACGGTGAATGGCTTTGATGAGCTGGTAAAAAAGGAGTGGCTGTCTATCAACATATCAGGGTATCCTTCTTTTGTCCTTCACGAAAAACTCAAACAACTCCGGAAAACGCTTATGCACTTGGAATAAAGAGGTTTTTGGTTTAGTGGGCAACAATATCAGACTATGTAGAGAACAGATTGGTGCACTTGATATCGCTGCAGAATCCAGTAACCCTTCGGAATTTGACAAGGCTGCACATCATGACTTGTGGTGCAAACTGCAATTATATCTCAAACAGGAAGGATCCTTAGTATATCAAAAAGCACGTTCGAAATGGATCAAGGAAGGTGATTGCAACACAAATTTTTTTCATGCAAAGTTAAATTGGAATAGGCGAGTGAATGGAATTCGCGGATTGAACTTCAATGGAGTTTGGATGGATGATCCTCAGGATGTGAAATTCAACATCACAGACCACTTTAGAAGACATTTCGAATCTGATGTTTGGGCACGCCCCTCTTTGTATATCCAGGCCAACCGCACTCTTTCTGCAGCAGATAATATATTTCTCACAGCCACTTTCCCAGAGCTAGAAGTTAAACAAGCGGTTTGGAGTTGTGCAGCCTCGAAAAGCCCCGGCTCGGACGGCTTTACTTTTTTCTTCATCCAAAAGCACTGGGAGGTACTGAAAAAAGACTTCCTCTCCTTCATCAGCGACTTTCATA